>OZ004713.1:35791922-35849422 GCA_963924515.1 Vespertilio murinus | reverse complement strand
ACACACTGGTATTCTGCAAGAATTTTTAAAACATGCAATTTTAAAAATAAACATGACTATTGCGTCAGGGGCACTGATCTCTTTACCCTTAGAGATTGTTAAATTAGAGAGAGGGGGGGGGAATGGCCAACACAATAGCCATCTGAATTAATCAAAATTATACCTTTTTTTGCCGAAACTGGTTTGGCTCAATGGATAGAGCATCGGACTTCGGACTGAAAGGTCCCGGGTTTGATTCCGGTCAAGGGCATGTACCTTGGTTGTGGGCACATCCCCAGTAGGGGGTGTGCAAGAGGCAGCTGATCGATGATTCTCTCTCACCGATGTTTCTAGCCCTCATCCCTCTCTCTTCCACTCTGTAAAAAAAATCAATAAAATATATTTTTTTAAAAAAAATTATACCTTTTTTTTGTTAAATCAGAAAAAAATATATTTTTTGGTGCACCATAGAATTTTAGTAATTAGTTTATGTGTGCCATGAGAATGAAAAGATTGGAAATCGCTGTGTTAGAGGGATGGGAAACAAGACTCAGAATGACTCAGGTCTTAATATTTCTTCTCTAAGAGGAATCAGGGCTTCTTGGAAAATAGCCAATTCTATGGTTGGAGCAGAGGAAGTGCATGAACCTGGAAAATCTTGTCCCAAAGAGTAAAGAGTCACTCAAAGAATGATGAAAACGTGACAAAAGACACAAAAGTCCACTTTAGAGAACTCCCAATGGATGTATCTGGAACAATTTAAGCATTCAAAAAATGATATAATGTATTGTAATCTATTTAATAAGATAGGAATCTTTGAGTCCATACTGATATAAATAAATGAATAAATGAATTTCCCTATAAAATAGTTATTTGTTACAAAAGGAAAAATAATAATTGATACTGTAGAAACTGGAAGACATCACCTTAGTCAAGTGATCAAAGTTAGTATCACCAGTAATGGGACAAGTTGAAATCATGTGCCACGTGATAAAATGCAATGGCAAACACACAGAATCACCATTGTGACATGACTACCCAAGATGCATTACATGGATCTATTTGTGTGGAAACACGAAACAAATACAAATTCTATGAAATGAATGGTCTGTGATCTTCAAAGGTGTCAAGGTTATGAAAATCAAGGAAAGTTGGAAGAATTGTCTCAGAATGAAGAAGACTAAAGAGACTTGACCACTAAGACAATATATGATCCTGGTCTGAATCCTTTTTTACTATGAAGAACATATTTGAGACAATCAGCAAAACTAGAATATTGTATAAAAATTAGATGGTTGTAATGTAGCCATCTTATCTACTGATTCCAATGGGTGTTTGTGGTTATGTAAAAGAATGTTCTTGTTTTTTAGTAAATACACAACAAAGTATTCAGGGATGTTATCCAAGGCCTGGGAGGTCGGAGTGAAGAACCTCCAGGGCTCCTTGCATTGCAAAGATTTGCTGGTCGCCCTGTTACCCCTTTAGAAGCTTGAGAAGAAGCAGAAGGATTTCTCCCTGTGCCTTCTCACCACAGCGTAACTTTGTTTTCGGTGGAGTCTTGGCGAAAAAGAGCATCTGGCTTCTGAAGGAGTCAAAGCACGAGCCTCTTCGCCCTGCGGATAGCGTCAGGGATGTGTTATCTGTTTATCCTCTTGAGCTTGGTGTAAAACTGAAGGGGGGAAAAAACAGTACCTCCTAATGGATTAACACAATATGAACTCGGTGCTGGGCAGAGGGTAGAGCAGGAAGAGTGGCATTTTGACACCAGGGCCTCAAGTTTTCTTTGAGGATGAAGATAATACACAATCTATTGACTCAGGCCATTGTAGGCCACCTATGGTTGAATCGCTTTGGTAAACCTTCAAGTGCTGAACCCATGAGAGCCATTGTTACAACAGATGTAATTGTTCTGCCTCCATCCTGTCCCATCCTGGAGAGACTATGAACCTGGAGAACCTCTCTAATAGCAGGAAAGTCTGTCTCCCAAAGCGTGGTTTCCTCCTCCCTGGGCCTTCATTAGCAGTTGCTTGAATGTTTCATGAGCTTCGCTTTTAACCTTCTAAATTAGCAGGGACATTTTTGTTTCTGTCTTAGGGGGCTTCAGAAAAAAAAAAAAAAAAAGCAGCCAGTCTGGGTTTGTTCTCCCTCAGCACTGATCACTATACCGCTGACCCTGCAACCCAGCATTTGCACCAGAATTTGACCCAGCGGGACCCAGCATTTGTAAAACACCTTCAGGAAAAGTATGGTTTGCATGAACCAAACAGGCAAAGATCACCTGCTGGGAAGCCACTGAAGTTGCTGTTGCCGAAGAGAAGACAAGGAACCTGATGCTCACTGCACATGTGGCATTAGTGCCAGGCACTGCGCTGGGCTCCTCTGTGTTAACACACTGGATTCTAAACCAACGTGTACAAAATAAAGGGCCGTGTTTTTATACATAAAAAGGAAGTTGAAGCTTCAGTTAAGCAGCTTGTCCAAGGTTATCTTGTCTTACAAGAGGGTGGTCAGGTTTTGAGATAATCGGTTTTGATTTCAAACCCTCCCAGCCACTTGCGTGGCTAGACAGCACCTGGATCTTAAGGATTTTGAAACTGGAATGACAGGAAAGGAAGCAGAGTGGGTGCCTGGTGGGACTAACAGCCTAGAAAATGATGTTTATGTTAAAGGTGTCAGGGGTTTTTTAGCCTCTGGAGGTGGACACTTCTATTGACCTTGGGGAAGGGCACTCCTTGATTGGGGACTATCACCATCAAAATGGGCTTTCCAAATACTGAGAACCAGTGCGGGAGGTGAGGGGAATGGCTTCATGGGAGACTTGGGCACCTGGCCGTGGGGAGCTGTTTCTTGAACCCAAAGGAACAACCGTGGCACTGGTAAGAGGAGATACTAGGGCTGCCCTTAGGATGTGCAGAGTCCCAGGCAAATATTTTTTTGGGGGGGCCTATGTCTGTAGAAACTGTATGATTTTAAGACGCATTACTGCATGTGTAGGTCTGCATCAGAGTTAGCCTTAAAGATTTAGAATAGTAGGCAGAAAACAGGGACTTTTGTACATGTTTCTTGTCAATAAACCTGTGCACTTGAAGATCCCTTATAAAGTCCAGCCACCGTAAGGGTAGCAACGCTGCTGCTCCTCACAGTTTCGTGGTGCTTTGGAATGCTTAGTAATTAAACAGTAGCATTGTTGGACCTGCTGGTTTTTTAATATCGCACTGAAGGTTTTTTAAATAAAGTTAAAAAAAACTCTAGTATAGATCTTACCACTATTCCCTACTACCGTTATTTAACACTGGAACACTGGCTATCGCATTACTCATGCCCCTGCATCACCCATCATGCCACCTGCTGCCGATCCCTCCCTCAAAGCTTGTTCTTGGCCTCCTTGATGATGACCACAAATGGGTGTCTTAGCCAGTGTGTGCAGGAAAATGTAAACAGTAATTTGTTCTCCGGACATGTTACATTTATTGGTAGGGATTTTATAGCTAAAGCATAGGAAAAAAAATCTTCTGATTTTGTCTTCTCTTAAACTCATTTGGCTGTAATCACTGCATTTCTAGAATGTGATTTTCTTCAAGAGAAGCCCCCCCTGATTGCAGACACCAGCAGGGAGGATGAGTGAGGGACCCAGAGGCAAATCCAAATCAGTCTCATTCCTTATCCCACAAGACTAAGACCCACCTCCGGAGAGAAATGGGTCTAGAAAGGCCATTAGCATTGCAGAGCAATCCCTTGAAGAGATTGACAGGCCACCCAGGGGCTCTGGTTGTGGCCGGGAGCCTGCCTAGAGGTGTGATAACAGTGATGAGGAGGGTTAGGATACAGGACGTCTATGCCACTCCTGAAGCACTTGGGTGCTCTGCCCTGGAAGTGGCACCTTGGTTTGTGCACCCTTGGTGCAGTATCCACAGTGAGGGAGATGCAACTAAGGTAACCCAGGAAGCAGTAAACTAGGTGCAGTCAGTTGCGTCACAAATGACTGCCAAATAGACCTGTCCAGATCCGTCACGTCAGCTCATCCTGAGGAGTAACTCTGTTCCTGGAACAATGGCCCTTCTGTAATTAACCAAGTTCACAAAATGAACTGGATCCCAACCATCTGCCACGTTCCAATACAATGAACCAACTAAAGGCTAAGCTCAAAGTTTAGGTGAGACCTGTGAATACAAGGGGATTATGCAAAATGTAACTGCCTCGAATGTCTCCAATTTACTCATCCACAGGTGAGTGGAATATGGGTGCTGTATCCCTCACAGGAAGAAGAGGGGAGATGACAAGGCTGGGGTTCTCTCCGTGGGCCCATCGACTGGTTTGCTGAAGCTCAGCTTGCAGAGTTGGACAACACAGAGGTGTGGCCATTCACAGAGCTGGAATTTCAAAGTGAATCCTCCCTCCCAGCCACCCCTTCCTCTCCACTTCCAAAACTAAGACTAGGCCCACCTATCCAGCTCCTCTGAAGAGTCACCTACAGTTTCCCATCAGCCACAGTCCCACTTTCCTTTTTGAATCTTCACTTAGTTTCATAGGAAGGTCTGTGCCTTTTGCTTTTGGCCACCAAACTCAGAGATACACTTGCCACCCAAATACCCTGGATGTATAAGAAAGACTTTGTTGTCTGGATCATCGATTCTGGTTGGTCCTTTGCCTCCTCCTAATGCACTGTGTGTTTCCTGTAAGCCACATCTAATCCTTTGTGGAATGAGGTGGGGTATGAATAAATTAAAAAGTCATAAAGCCTGACCTTGAAGCTAAATTAAAACAGCCCACATCTCTTCTGTAACCCCACCCAGCAGGGGTGGCTGACACAATGGCTCTTTCTTCCTGAAGAAAGAGTGGGCAAACAGGAGTCTCTAGAGGTGATGCTATCTAACCTTCTTTTCTGAATCATCATTCATTTATTCATTCATTCATTCCACAAAGTATCTATTGAGCACCTAATATATGTCAGGTGCTGGGGGAAATAAGCAAGGTACCTGCTTTTATGGAATCCACAGGTAGTAGGGGAGACAGAGAGAAGCAAGTAAGCAAAAATCAACCACCACCACAAAACACACCCAAAGCTAGGAAATCACATGATTTTATTTTGATTTCTATAGAGCAAAATAAACGAGAGTAGGGTGATTATTATTATTATTTTTATTTTTTTAGTTAGGATGGTCTGGAAGTTCTCAGGGAAGGGGGAATAGTCGAACAAAACATTAGTCAAGGGAAGGAAGAGCCAGAGGATGTTCTGGTGGAAGAGTCTTCCAGAGGGAACAAGCATGCAAAGGCCCTCTGAGGAGAATGAGCTCGATCCATTTTGGGAATTGTAAGGAAGTTCAGGGGGTGGCTGGGGCATCGAAAGAAAGGGGGGCAGTGGTCTGAGAAGAGAAGCTAGGTCATGGAGGTCCTCGTGCTGCAGTAAAGCATGGCAGGGATTTATTCTGAGTATAATGGGAAGCTGATGAAACCTTCTGAGCAATAGAGTGGGGTGAACTGATTTACAATGCAAAATATCTCTCTGGCTGCTGCACGCTGAGTAGACTGAAGTGGAGCCAGAGAGAAACAGGAGGGTAAGTCAGGAAGCCCTTGCAATGACCAGACTGTTAGTGGAGGAGGTCAGATTTTACTAAGGAAGAAAAAAATGCCGTTAATTAAACTACGGCGTGCGATTGAATGCATGGTACATTCTGAATTCATAGATATTATCATATATCTTAGAATTGATGAAGTATGGCATTTGATAAGTAGAACCCAGAAGCCTTGCTAATGGATCGGGTATAGAGTGAGGGGGAGCGGGGAAGAAACCAACAATGATTCTGAGATGTTTGGCCTAAGCAAATGAGTGAATGACTCAGTGCTATTGACTCAGGAGGGGAAGGTATGAGAGGGAGAGCACCAGGTTGGGGGAGATAAGGTGTGTTTTTTTGTTGGTGGTGGTGTTTGTTTTTGGCTGTGATGTGTTTGCGCTTACTATTAGACAGCCAGGAAAGTGGGAGTCAGGCTTAACCTGGAGTTTGGGGGAGTTAAGGGCTGGATTTATAAATTTGGGGATCCTCAGCATTGAAATGATGTTGGTAGCCATGAAACAATACAATTGCTCTCTCACCCTTTTCTGGAACCCCACCCAGAGACCTCTTACCCCCACCGTGTTGCAGAAAGCAGAGGGCAAGAACAGCAACATCTTACGTTATATTGCACCCTAAAGAGGGTTGGTGACATCTCCCTTGAATTAGAAGTGGTTTCATTTGGCCCACACTGAGGTCATTTTGCCCGGGAACCGGCAGCATCAGCCCTGGCGTGGCTCTGTACCAGGATCCGCTGTAGACCAGGTGGGGCTCATCACCAGTAGGCCCTCCAGGGTGCACTGGGAGCTCCAAATGAGCTCAGCTCTAGAGTACAAGGCCATGTGTCAGGGAGATAGGATTCCTCAATTCCCTGTAATCTGGTCTTCATAAGCTCTTTAGCAGTCACACCACCAGCATTACTATCACCGCCTTCACCAGCAATACTATCACCATCACCACTACCATAGTCATTACCAACACCATCACCAATACCACCATCACTACCATTATCACCACCACTTCATGTTGCACCAAAAGCTTTCATAATAATTATACTAGTATACCGTATTTGCCGACGTATAAGACGATTCTTTGGCCCTGAAAAATATGCCTCCAAGTGGGGGGTAGTCTTATACGGCGAGTATATAACAAACTCTGTATTTTTAGTGGAAATGTTAGGGGGTCGTCTTATACGCCGGCAAATACGTATTTTTCAGGGCCAAAATATCATCTTATATGCCGGCAAATACGGTATATTTATATGCATATGTATACATACATATGTATGTATGTATGGTATCCATTGTATGGCAGACACTGCTCTTAGCACTTTCCGCATAATAGCCCATTTATGTTTTACATCTAATATATTAATTTATATACAACATATAAATTTAATTGATATGTAAAGCCTCCCATTTTTACATAGTAGCCCATTTAAGCCTCAGCAATGATTAGGAAAATAGTACTATTCATCATCATCCCCATTTTACAAGTAAAGTAACAGAGGCATGGAATGGCTGAATAATTTAATCCAAGGTTAATTAGCTAGTAAGTGGTCGAACCAGAATTTAAACCCAGGTGGTAACTGCTACTTTCTGTGGCCATGTTCCTGCAATGCGTCCTACCCCTTATGCCAGGGTTGATGGGGGCAATGCCTGGTCAGGATGTTAAAGGGTGGGCCGTGCCTTCCCTACTCCTTTCCCCCATACTTTTGGCTAGGTTATAGGTAGGGTGGCGAGCCATCTTGGAGAAAACAGATGAAGGCAACACCTGAAATTCAGCAAAGCAACAAAAATAGGAGGAATCTGGGTCCCCCGGAGGGAGCCCCTCTATCAGTCCTGGACTGCTTAGAGGAGAAGGACATCCACTTCTGCTTGGTGTAAGCTTCTGTTATCTGGGGTCTTGAGGAAAAAGCTGGATCAACACCTGTAATGATACAGTGGGCAAAGTCAATCTGGAGAGCAGTGGCTTGCCAGCAGCACAGCCACCTGCCCCCACCTCAGACACTGCTGCCTGCAGCTTGGACATGCCAAGGGGCCCATCTCTGTGAGGTTGGAGCTTTCTGAAGACGAGTGTCCGGGCTGCACAAACCAGACTCACAGGCTGGAGGTGAGGAGGGACCCATCTCCCAGACAACTAGGCAGCAATGTTTTTATTTATGTAGAACCATAAATGCTCCAGTTGTTTTTACGAGCACACAGCAGAAAGTTATCAAGCCAGAGCAAGGCTTCCTAAGCAAAGAGCTGACACTCCACAAAGAGACCTCATCTCACAAAACAGGGCGTGTGTAGATGTGGAGAAAGTAAGATTGCGGGAGAAACTAGATAGGCAATCTAATCTGATCTGAGAAAGAGAAAGAGTGAGGAGGCCAAACTGAGTTAAAAGGATTGATCATGGTGGTTTGGGAGGTACAAAGAAGGATTTAAAGTGCTTTTTTCAAATCACTCTTTCATTGAAAAATTAATATAATAGTGGAAGACTTTTTAAAGCCCCTATAACTTCAGTAATCTTTAACAACTTAAAAAAATTCATATAGCCATCCCTTCTAGTCTTTGTATTCACAATCAGTTTACACATTTATTCAAATTTTTTCACTTCTAAATATACTTCCCAAATAAAAAAATAAAGATAGAAAAAATAAAATGATAAATATACTTCCCCATATTTCTACATATCCATTGCAATTGCTGGGAAAGTTATTTGCCTCACAAAGCCTCAGTTTCCTCATCTTTAAAATGGGTCATTAATACCAAGAGGAGTCGTTATGAGGATTCATTGACATAAAGAGTTTTGAATGCTTAACAGAGTGCCTGCCACATAGTTACTGTACCACAGAGGCATCCCTTCTCCTCGGGGAGTTAGCTGAAGTTTCCCCAAAAGTTCAATTCAAGGACCCTGAGAGTTTGAAACATCTCTGACAATCCTGTGAGCTCCTAACAATGAATTTCCTTATGCTTCCTTCTCTCTGCCTCCACACTCATTAGGTACTTCTCATCTGTTCACATCAAACCAGTAAAGGATTAACTTAAACCAAGTCTTGGCTACATAAATAATCAGTTGGTGGAATTCTAGACAACAACAAAAAAAGAGCAAACCATTGGTCCCACAACAACATGGATGGAGCTCAAGATCCTAATGCTGAGTGGAAGACATTAGACACAAAACGGTACAAACTCGATTATCTCCTTACATAAAGTTCTCAAACAGGCAAAACTGATCTGTTGTGATTGGTGTCAGAATAGTAGCTACCTGAGGGGGAGATGACTGGGAAGGGGAGCAAGAGCAGCTTTGGGGTTCGGGTAATGTCCTGTATCTTGAGCTGTGAGATGGTTACACGGGTGTGTTTACTTTTATCTCTGGTTTGTGCAGTCTATTATGCATTCTACTTTAATTTGAAAGTCTATTTATTAAAGGGAGGAGTTGAGCCGTCATAGAAGAAAGCTCCAACACAGGATGCTTGGCTTGCCCTGACCACTCCAGCCCCACTCCACTCTCTGCCGTCTCCTCTGCGGTGTCCAAACACGGTCTTCCCCTTTCTCAGGCTGAACATCACAGGGGGTCCAAGGAGAACTGAGTCAGCTCTTCTGTATTATGTTCAGAAATCTCTCATCCCGCCCAAAATTCTTTTCTCATCCCCATCATTGTAATTATCTCCTTTATGTGAGTATTTTTTCTTCTTTTGGATGAATTTTCAGGAGTGAGAGGACATTTTCATGACTTCATTCACATGACCATATAGCTTTCTTAAGGTGGCTATCCCCAGTCATAACACTCAAGACTTTTTATACACACCCAACAATGAACTGCACAAACCAGAGATAAAAGCAAACACACTTGTGTAACCATCTCACAGATCAAGATATAGGACGTTACCTGAACCCCAAAGCTGCTCTTGCTCCCCTTCCCAGTTCTTTCTGGTGTGTGGATCAGGAGAAAAGATCGCTCCTGAGGGCATGGGCCTAGCTACGCTTAAAGCGTGAATTTGCAGGGAAAAATCTCCCCGATGTGCTAATACTTCTCAAGAACATGAGATGGCATGTCATTATCCACATTTATGCTTTCAACAAACACTAAGTGTCTCCCCAGGCCTGGCACCATGCTGTGTGCTAGGATGAGTGTTGTGATGGTGTGGAACCTACATGGGGATCTCCACTTTCTGGTAGTGTGATCCATGGTTGAAGGGTCCACTTGCGGTAGTGTTGGCTTACATGAACATAAGAAAACCCTTAGCTTCCCTGTGTACCATTGTTAGAGGAGACCAACCAGACTCAAGAAGAAGTCTAGGGTCAGAAGCATCCATGAAGGGGACTTTTCAAGCACAGCTGGAGCTTAATCCCACTGGACAACTCTGAAGTCTAGTAGGACAGTCACCTCAAAGTTGTCCCACCCGAGTAGCTGTGGTGGAGAGGTGCTCTGTGGCCTGGGAAATGGGGGATATTAATTCTCTGGAACTTCTGGCTTGTCATAAGTTAAGGATCTCAGTCCATTCTACCTGCTATAATAGAATATATAGACAACAGAAACTTATTTCCCACAGTTTTGGAAGCTGGGAAATCCATGATCAAGTCACCAGCAGATTTAGTGTCTGGTAAGGCCACGATACCTATTTTACAGATGGCTATCTTCTCACTGTGGAAGGGGTGTGGGAATTCTCTGGGATTTCTTTTATAAGGGCACTAATCCCATTCATGAGGACTCCACCCTTATGGCTTAATCACCTCCCCAGAGCTCCACCTCCCTGTACCAACACACTAGGGGTTTTCAAAATATGAATTTTGGGGGTCACAGACATTCAATCAATAGCAGTAGGTTTATGTTTAATTTTATGACAGACTAGAGACCCGGTGCATGAATTCATGCACTGGTGGGGTCCTTTGGCATGGCCGGCGATTGAGGCCTATGGGGGAGAGGGGAGCTGGCCAGCTGGGGGGAGGGATTGCAGGAGATTGGCTGGCTGGCCCCTTGATGATCAGGGTTGTTGGGGGGGGGGAAGCAGTCAGGGGGAGGAGGAAGGGTCACGGGGGGTTGGCTGAGTGAGCACACTGTCCCCTGTGGTCAGTGTGCATCATAGTGATTAGTCAACTGGTCATTCCGGTTGTTTGGTCATAACGGTTGCTTAGGTTTTTATAGAGAGAGATTATTAAATGATTTTTCAATGTACAATTTTTACAACCAGTGATGTAAGAAAAATCACATTGCTCCACATCCTCACCAACATTGGGGACTTTTAATTTTAGCCGTTTGAGTGGGTTTGATATGGTATCACATTGTGATTTTAATGTGTCTTTCCCTGATGACTAGTTTTATTGAGCACCTTTTCATGTACTCATTTGCCATTCATATATCTTCTCTGATAAATCGTCTGTTTAAATATTTTGCCCATCTTTTAAAAATTGGGTTGTTTATCTTTGTTATTGATCTGTGAGAATTCTCCATATATTCTGAATATAAATCTTTTGTCAGATACATGCATTGTGAATATTTTTCCTAGTCTGTAGCTTGCCTATTTATTTTCTTAATGGTTCCCTTTAATAAGCAGAAGATTTAAAATTTACGAAGTTTAATTTATCTTTCTTTTTTCTTTTATAAGTATTGTTTTCCATGTCCCATCTAAGAAAATTTTGCTTAAACTCAGGAAGATATTCTTTTAAGTTTTTGTGAGTGTGTTTTTTTTTTTATGCTCAGTTGGAATTTTGGCTTTTACATAAACATCTAGGTTCCATCTTAAATTAAAATGTATGAGTGGTATGAAGTAGTGATTGAGATTCATCTTATCCAGTTTAGTTTATCCAGTTATTTCCAGAACCATTTATTGAAAAGGTTTTTCTTCCCCCATTGAAAATCCATGATGCCTTTGTTAAAAATCAATAAAATGTGTATGCATGGCTGTATCTCTGTACTCTCTGTTCTGTTGAATTGATCTACTGTGTAACCTTACCTAAATAACACTTTATCATGATTACAGTAGCTTCATAATGAGTACTGATATCAGGTGGTGTGAGTCCTCCAGCTTTGGTGTTCTTGTTTGTTTGTTTGTTTGTTTGTTTGTTTTCTCTCCATCATTCAGCTCTGCAGGCCTCCTGAGGGCTTACAGCCGCCATCCCAGAGCTCAGGGCAGGGATGGTGCTTTCTTTCCCTCTTTGCATACCCTGGTCTCCTGAGTGGTGTTTATGGAAGCCCATCAAGACAATGAGCTGGGCCCAGCTGAGGCAGCCTCCTGTGTACCAGAGCTCATAGCAGGTGTGGCCTTTACCCCGCACTTCCCTCTCAGAGGTGAGACTATTGTTCTTATCTTGATTGTTTCTTAAGGGTTGACTGCCCAGGGTGTAAGGATTGGTTTGGAATGGTTTCTCAGATTTATTCTAATGTGCTAATACCCACATTCCCATCTCAATTTAACACTCCTGCCAACCCTGCCCAATGCCATGGGTTTACCCGTGTCACAGATGCTCTGGGAGGAAGGGGTTGAAAGGCTAACCCGGACAAACATGAGCTTCACAGTTAACCTTCAAAAGCTATACCTTCCGTTTCAGATAGACACATTTAATAGAATTCCTGGCAAAAAAGAAAAAGGAAAAAGAAAAGAAAGAAAAGGAAAAAGAAGAAGCAGAAGAAAAGTTAGAGAAGATCAAGCTTAAGGTTAGTCCTCTGTGGCTCTAATGAAGCCTATTTGAAGAAAACCAGCCGGCTGTTTCATTTGGCCTTGATGAAGTCAGCGACCTTTGTCCAGAGGCTGTGTTCAGGGCACACTAGAATGGCTGCCCACCTGTGACACATTTCAGCCACGTGTTTACAATGAAACTTATCCCAAGGATCCCACCTCCAGTTAGCTGCCCCTCCCTGACTTTTGAAATTCTGAGTTTGCAAGGCTTCCCTACACAGGATGGCGGTGAAGATGAAGCTCTTCCCTAGAATGTGCCTTTTCAGAGGTGCCTAATGACCTCATGTCAGAGACAGAGACAAAGTGTGAGAACAGAAAGTGCTTTCTCTGGGATCGTGCCATCTCCAGCAATGCCATCTGGTTATTTTTCAGGCTGGGATAACTCTACAAAGCTTGCTAGGTCAGCTCTCAACACAGAGATTGAGCATTTGGTCTGTCACCTTCCAAGCAGCGATGGCAGAATATACAGAGTCCCTGCAGGCTAGAGGCCCCCCTGAAGCTGGGCAGCCTTGGTGGGTCTTAGAGAGTTTAGGGACAAACATCAAACCTGAGTCTGGTGCCTTGTTCCTGATACGTTGCGTTATGTTGCTAGTCCCCATATCAACTCCTCAATGATTTCTCCACTGCCTCCCACCTGCTTTCCTCTCTTTGTCATGCAAGAATGGAGGCATTGGAGCTAAGACTGGAAGCTAGAAAGAGGTCCAAGTGAAGAATTAAATGCCTCCTCGTGGCCTGTGGCATATGTTTGTCAAGGAAAAGGAGGAGGGAATCATGATAACCAGAAAAGTCAAGGGAGCCCTCCTTGCAAATGCCTCCTACAGGTTCTGATAATGCACTTCTAAACCGAGCCAAATGCTACAAAGAGTCATGTTCCAAATGCAATGGGTTCAGTGAGCTGGGGTAACATCGATGTCATCCTTGCTTGAGTTGTTTCCATCATCTTCCCAGAATGTGCCCAGAGCAATAACCATTACAACAACTTCATCGAAACAGGAGTGCCCTGGAGTGCTCCACCCTCCACTTTAAAGGTTAGGCTTTGTGTATTAGCATACTGGTACATTCCAAGCACTAAAACTCCCTCATTGTGTATTAGATGTTTAGTCTCCAACATAATTGGTTTGCATTTAAATGCCCAAATATGATTATATAATCTTGATTCAATTAACAGGTCTGACTTGATTCGAGCTTTGCTCAAGAATGAGCCAAACAGGCATCTAAATAATAATTAGAACAAGACAAACCAGTCTTGCTGGCCTTCAGTATTGGGTACTGAAGGAACCTCCAAGTCATCAGATAGAGTTGATGGATCTTAGAGGCCCAACTCCCAAGACTGTGCTCACTCATCTGTGAGCTGCAAGGCTGTGGGTCTGGGGTTCACTCACTGTGGTCAGAGGGGGCTTTGATAACTGCTTCCTCTTTTCAACTTAGCAATGGTAATATGGAATCCACGTGAGGTGGTGTTGCTGGCTCAGGTTTGGTTTGTTCCGTGAGCTGAACCGGACATAGGTTCAGCACCAAGAGCTGTGAGGTCATCTGATTTAACCTTCCACATGGTTGATGAACCCGTGACTGTCATCACACCACTGTTTGGTTTCTGTCCACACCACAAGCCTACTAACTCCACAAGTACTAGATGGATCTACGGTGACCATAATAAACTCTTTATTGTTTGTATTCCAAAACCCTTTTCTGCAACTTTCATCCAAAGACCCTTTTGTCCTTAAGCCTCCCAATGTCATTTTTTAATTTCCTCAACTCCACTCCTTCAAAATAAATTCTAGTTCTCAAAGTTTCCTGTGCTGAGGTACGTTAACCATCAGCTCAGACTCATGGATTTATATGAAACCAAATCATGGCCTTTGCCTTGACTTTTGAATGCTTCAGCTGCCCCCACCCCAACTGAACACCACCACAACCCCAGACCTGGCAGGATCAGAGGAATTAAGGAATGCAGCACATTGTTGTGCAAAGCCATTCTGAAGACGAGAACAAAATTGGAGAGGAAAATGAAACCATCAGAGCTTTTGTCAATATAGTGACACAGGTTGGTGAGAGAATGTGAATTTTTTGACCTGACTAGATTTTGTATCAAACTGACAGTGTCATTTATGGTTCAGAATGATATTGTGGGATTTTCATAATAGACCTGGATCCCACTGAGGACCAGTTTGCAGAAGGGGAAGCCAGATAGCTAAGTATCTTGATTAGACATGAACAGGTTAGAATTAATCACATTTCACACAATGCTTGGCACTGGGATGCTATGCCATAGGGAGCTATGTACCTGCCTGTCTTTGCCCCTTAGACTGTGAGGTCCTTGGAGGCAGGAGGCATGTCCCCTTCTTCACTGTGCCCTCAGAGTTGGCACAGGTGGATTCTCAGCAAATATTTGTTAGATAAATTGATTCACAAAAAGGTTTTTACTTACTGATATTTTTAATCAATTTAGAAAAATTAATTAGAAGTGTATTCTGACTTTAACCACAAACTGTGCATCTCAGCACACCTGTATTCATTCATACTGAACACATCCTCTACTGAAAATCTCAATGTCTAGATTCAGGGGAAAAATTACAATACAAGAGAATTACTCTTAAAAAGGATTGGGCCCTAGCTGGTTTGGCTCAGTGGATAGAGTGTCGGCCTGAAGACTCAAGAGTCCCAGGTTTGATTCTGGACAAGGAATCAACCCTTCCCCCGCATGCCCACCTAGTAGGGGGCATGCAGAAGGCAGCCAATTAATGATTCTCTCTCATCATTGATGTTTCTATTTCTCTCTCTCTCTCCCTTCCTCTCTGAAATCAATTATATATATAATATATATATAATTGGCCACAATTATATATAATTGGCCACATAGCCCTTCTAAACAATAAACTCCCCTTCATTTAAAATAATCCAACTTATAAAGCTGTCATCAGCAATTCTTGGGAGCTTATACCACGAGTGTCATCCCATGCAGAGGGATCAACTGTGACACAATTTTGACCTTTGCCACACTTCTGCTGGCTTAAGTGCCATTAAATCAAAGGGGCCTGGAGGAAAAGTGCCAAAGAAGGACTTTCAGCAGCTCGAGGTAAGCTCCTCTGCATGCTCCTGAGCTCTGGGCAAGCAAAGCCTGAAGTGTGTGGCATATGAAGACCCAGGGTACCTGACCCTGAGAACATATCAACCACAATATTGTAAATTCAGCGGTCTCTAGAGTCAAGGGAAGGAGATCCACATTTAAATGCTGTTACTTAATCAGAACAACCTGTGAGGTGTTTTTCAGATAATAAAGCTGATAGAGAGGTTAATGTCTCCTGAAGTCACACAGAGATGAGGCGTTAGCTTCAAATCCAGGCCCACCTGTGTCCATGTGGGGAGGACCCAAGTTTCCAGGGAAGAGGGCCATGGCGCGCACACACACACACACACACACACACACACACACGCACGCACGCACACTGCTTCAATTCTGTCTTTGAAGGTGTCAGATAGAGACACTGGCTTCTTACCCTACTTTGGGTTCTGACCCTATTCGCTAAGTCTGACCCTATATACTAAGAAGAGGAAAATCCATCACAAGTCCCTCAATACCTACAAAGAGGAAAGTGTCATTGCAAGAATACGGATGTCCTCAGGTGGTCTCTTTTCTGAATTTTCCCTAGAGTTATGTGACACCAGCAATGACCCCCAGATGGCTGGGATGGTTCTGCCCTATAGGAATGAGTGGTGTTAAAATAAAGTGGGCTAATCAGTTTAGCTTCCTTATGTCTACCCCAGCCAGAGGAAGCTTTGTGTTAGTTGGTTCTGGTTGTATTAGCCCCCAATTAATAATTTTCTGTCTCTCTGTAAGATATATAAATATCTAATCACTATTATATATAACTAGAGGCCCAGCGCATGAAAATTCATGCACTGGAGGAGGGGTCCCTTAGCCCGGCCTGCCCCCTCTCACAGTCCAGGAGCCCTCAGGGGCTGGAGGCGACCTGGCAATCAGGGGAAGGCGACACCCCCATCACACCTCTGCTGCAGCACAAGCCTAGGCTGGTCCTTGAGGTTACCTGAGCCTCAAGCGGCCCTGGGCAGCTGGGAAGCTGCCATCTGAGGCTTGCTGGCACCTCGGGCTGGCCATGGACAGTTGGGAGGCTGAGAGGACTGGGGGACTCCTGAGCAGGTACCCACCTGCCACCCTGGCAGGGCTGAGGGAACTGGGTACCGCCATCTTATGGCTGTAGGTGCCGCCATCTTTGAGGGCAGATAAGTCAATTAGTGTATTCCCTCCTTATTGGCTGTGGGCACTGCCATCTTTGTAAGGATGTGATAGTCAATTAGCATATTCCCTCTTTATTAGATAGGATTAAATATATATATATATATATATATATATATATATATATATATATATATTTCACCTTCTAACATATGTAAATGTCTAATCACTATGCTGTATACCAGGAAGTAATATAACATTGTCTGTCAATTATAATTTTTAAAATAATTTTTCTTAAAAAGGCAGGGAGGGGAATCTCCCATCTCGTCTGCAGAACCATGACCCTTTACCTCTGGCCCCACCCCATCCCTTCCCCACCCTATATCCACCCACACATTGCCCTCACTGTACCTACCCTTTATCCCCAAACAACCACACTCTTTGATACCTTTGAAACTTTGTTGTTTCTTCTATCTAAAATAGCTCTCCTCCAATTCTCTCTTAGCTGTCTACACCCAGCTCAGATGTCACCTTCTTGTTGCAGCTTGCCAAAACATGTTAGGCAAAATTAATCACTCCTTCTTTCAGATTCCCATAGCACTTTGCACATCACTCTCTATTGCCTGTTGCATTACATGAGAGTATTTGTTCAGAAATCTCGCTGGTTGGAAGATGCACTGTATGGAGGGGAGGGGTTGTTTTTATTCTTACTTACATCCCCAGGGCCTGGGACAAAGGAGGGCTTCGTGAACATTGTTGGGCAGCGGCAGCAGCAGCAGCAAAGGTTGTTTTGTTTTGTTTTGTTTTTGTTTTGCTTTGCTTGGCTTTGCCATTGGTCCTGGGAAGTTCCTTGTGGCCAGGAGCACAGGACCAACTGCTGAATGACAGGACCTCTTCTCCCTCCCTTACCACGTCCTCTGGTGGGACTCCGCTCCGACTCTGGAGAGGACAGTCCCCCCGCTCTCTTACAAGGAGGGCATTCAGGGGCCAGAGTTTGGCTGGGGGCTCAATGTGTCTTTTGAAAGACATCAAAGTTACTTTTCAAAACCATGATGATAGCTCCCTGGGAGAGGGGATTAGACACAGCGGTGAAGTCACCATGTATGACCAGGATAACTTTGAACAAGTTAATTCATCTTTCTGAGGTTCAATACCCTTGTCTATACAAATGAGAAAATATGCAGACCTCCTTGTTGCTGTGAAGATTAATAATTACTATTTACCAAATTTATTGGAGCCCTAAGGACTCTATCAACACCACCCAGTGAGAAAGCCACAGAGACAGAGTCAGAACTTGAACCACTGCTCTATATGGAAAGGACACAGAAAACTGCAAAAGAGTACACATATGTTAGGTATTGTCATTTACTAGTAGTTCATTTCGATCTGAAAGCCTTTGTCCAGTTTCAGGAACTGAAACTAGGGGGGGGGGGGGCAAAGACATTGTTCCTGGGTCTTACACAGTAAGTAACTATTACAGGAAATTCAAAGGTGGGTGGTGGCAGGGAGAGCTAGTTGTCCACCAACAAGTTGTGCTTCACTTTCCATAGGCTGAAGTGGCTGTCCAGACTGGATTCCATCTCCTGGCTCCTCTTGAATGTAGGTGGGGCCATGCAAGAGCTTATCCTACAGAGTGTCATTTGCAGGTCAAGACGGTTAGGAGAAGGGTGTGGATAGTTAAAAGGTAGAAACAACCCAAGCATTTACTGACAGATAAATGGATAAACAAAAGCATTGTCTACACATACAGTGAAATATTATTCAGCCTTAAAAATAAATTAAATTCTCACAAATACTACAACATGGACGAACCTTGAAGACATTATACAAAGTGAAATGAGTCCATTGCAAAAAAAAAGAAAAAGATTCCACCTATATGAGGTAGCTAGAGTAGCCAGATTCATAGAGACAGAAAGCAGAATGGCGGTTGCCAGGGGCTGGGGTAGGGGATGGTGGGGAATTAGTGTTTAATGGATACAGAGTTTCAGTTTGGGCAAATGAAAGTTCTGGAGGTGGATGGTGGTGAGGGTTGCACAATGTAAATGTGCTTGGTCTCACTGAACGGTACACTTAAAAGCTGTTAAAATGGTCAATTTTATGTATATTTTACCACAACAAAGAAGAAGAAGAAGATAGGAAGAGAAGGAGGAGGAGAAGGAGGAGGAGGAGGAAGAGGAGGAGAAGGAGGAGGAAGATGAAGGACTTCTCTATGTCTGCCAGTTAGATGCAGAGAATTTCCAGGTCCAGAGGCTGAAACAGCCACACAGTGGAAGTAGCCGCGTGACAAAAAGCCACTTGTTGACTAGGAATCTGGGACTGGGCTCGTCTGTGAGTGATAAGTAAACTTCTAATGTGTGAAACCACTTAAATCGGGGTTTAATGTGTTACAGCGGTTAGTGGAACTCTAACACAACCTGCAGCCAACGCTGATGGTTGATGTCACAGGATGTTAACACTGCAGCATGGTCCCCTGAGAAGGGCATGAGGGACGGTTCCAGAGCCTGGCTTGATTTGGGGTTGAGGAGACATTGGCTCTAAGGGCCCACCTTCAAGTTCAGCAGTTCTCCCAGGCTGAGTTTGAATCCTTGGCTGTGAGGTGGATTCCAAGGATTCTGTTACTGAGGAGACCCAGAGGAGCTTATCTCCTAGAAGACACGTCGCCCATTCAGTGATAAGAACCCGGTCTAGAAATGCAGAGAGAGAAGGGAACTGTGGCCCTCAGACACCCAAGGACAGACATGGGAACCTGTCTCCACATGCCCTTCTCAGCACCCCTGGGCCCAGGAGCAGCGACTTCCTGTGGCTCCAGTTGGGCAGCAGCCTTAGCTGAGCATAGCATTGGAGGGGGCAGGGATCGTCCTGTCTTGTGCTCAAGGGACAATTGCCAGTGGGACCTGCACCAGGGCTAATGGCTCTGCCACTAACCCCAGGATTAGTAACAAGAGGAGTTCCAGCCTGAGGTAGGGGAGCAACCAGGACAGGCTCTGGGGCTCAAGTGGAGTCATGGCTTTACAAACTGGCAGCAGTTACAATAGTGGGACGTGACAGTGACTGAGGAGCTCCCTGTCCTCAAGGCATGCCTCTGAGGCGGCTCCAGGTTTCAGATAAGCATCCAGAGAAGAACACCTCTGGACTTCCATGGTTCATCACAGGACAGTGACCTAGGGAAAGAGAGAAGGCCTTCGTTGTCCTTGCAATAGAGGGGCTGAAGCTGGAGCCAAACCAATGGAACTGGTAAAAGAGGTACAACCTCATATCATTCTTAATTTTACAGAAAATTTATTGTTTTAATGAATTAGAGCAGTGGTTGCCAACTGGGGATCCACCGACCACTGGTGATCCGTGAGGTCTGAAAGGTTGGCGACCCCTGAATCAGAGCAAATCTGGGTTACTCTATAATGACAGCACTCTTGTGTGCATTCCTCCTGTGCTCCTGAGCTGGAGGGGAAGCAATGGAGTTAGGCCCAGGGAGCCAGGAAGTGCACACAAACTTGACAATCGTGTCAAAATGTGGGAAGACCCGTAGGCATGAGTCCTGCAGGTGATGGTAATGTGAGTTGCATTGCAATAAAGACTGAGAATGATTGATCTTTGTAGATTCCCACCCCCTATCCTACCCCTGGATTCAATGTCAATGTTTATTCAATGCACGATTGCCTCCCTCTTCCTGAATATAGCTTAAAATCTCCAGGACTCTCCGGCAGTGGTCATCACACTGCTGTTGGCTCTTACCTCCCCCTTAGCTGGCCCGGGGCATTCACTGTGTGATGTGACGCCAGGCTCTGGGGCATTCCGAGATAACAGCACAACATTGGAAGAAAAGAAAACGTGCAGATCCTGCCTTCCTTCCCATTCCCTGGGTCTTGGTGGTCTCTTGGAGTCAGTTCTTCATCTTCCGCTAAGGTGCCTGTTTCCTTCTCCAACTCTGGGCTAATGTTTGCATTTTCCTTCGCAAGGTCAAGGTGGAGTGTAAGCACCCTCCCTATCACCTGAGCCCTTGTGCAGGAGCCAGCAGCTGATAAGCATCTGAAGCCAGCCTTTGGAATGATGCCAAGGCCCCAGGGTCAGTCCTGAGCTCTAGCCCCTCCAGCTGCCTGACCCTGAGCAGGGCCCAGTGGGGAGCGGAAAACCTTAGGAAAGGGAGGCCTGTCCCTCACTAATCAGAAGCTGACTCAGAGCTGCCAATCTGGAATCCCAGTTTCCACACCATCTCAATGCTCTCCTAGCCACTTGCTGTCAGGATGGCCCGCCTCCTGCCTGGCTGGCAGTGCTCACCTTCATGGGAAGCGCTCACTGGGTCAGAGGAGTATTTTCCCATTCCCTTCAGCACCTGAGTGGGTTGGTGGGTTGTGGTGACGTGAGGTCATTTAGAGACCTGCCTGCTCAGTCTCCTCTGTCCCTCTCTTGCTGCCACCGGGAATGGGCAGAGCTATTCCTAACACACACGAGTTGAGCAACATAGCAGGGAAGCCATGCTAGCATGTGCATACCCAAGCTGAGGTCACCCTGCCTTGCACAACACAAGTCCACTCCCAGGGAATGGCTAATGTGCCCAGGTGCCCGCATGTTCCTGGCGGGGCAGGTGAGAGTGGACTCGTGTTCTTGGGATCACCTCTGGCTCCTAGTTTCCGCTTCCACTGGATTCTTTCCGTGTGAGTGACTTTGCCACCTGTGTGTGCTGTCCCAGGTCTGCACTCAGATGTGGAGCTCAGGGCCTTGTCTTGAATTCCATCAAAACCAAACTCCCATGTAAGACCGTTGTGTATGCCGCAGACTGCCCAGGCTGCTCAGGCCAAGGGGAGTTACACTGTCGCAATGCAAATAACTTCATATGGATTTTTTTTTAAATCTCTAACGATCTTCTTTGAGGCTACCCTGATGTCCAGAGATTTCTCACTGGCCAGACCACTGGACGTTACTAACAAAGCTCATGTTTCTCAAAAAAGTGGTTTATGAACCACCTTTACTAGAATCACCAGTGCAGAATGGGACAGAGGGTCTGTTGGAGGGCTGTGTGTGTGTGTGTGTGTGTGTGTGTATGTGTGTGTGTGTGAGAGAGAGAGAGAGAGAGAGAGAGAGAGAGAGAGAGGTGTAGTTTGTTTGTTTGATTGTATTTTGTTTGTAAATGAGACGGATTCCAAGGACTTTACATTTGAGGGTGCTCCCCATGATATTTAGTGTCCATTCACTAGAGTGGCCTCTTAGACCACGTCCACAAAATCCAAAGAGTTGAAAGGAACAGTGAATGCCATAAAATTCAGGGGTTTTCAGGCATTTTGCTTGCATTACCCTCAAAAAATGTTTGAAATATTATGCACCCCCCTCAAAGATTTTTGTGTTGATATCTAAAAATTTTAATCTTAAGTTTTATATTTTTCACCTCAAGTCTAAACAGCTGCAAGAGACTAAATTTCATTGTAACTTTAAACTATTTTAACAGTTTAAACATAGCATTCAAGTGTTATAGCAATTGGTATCCTCCATCATCCTTTTAAAAATGCCATGAATGGGCTATTCTTTAACAACTGGAAATATCACATTACTCCTTTTTCTCTGTGACTTTGAATTTTCATTCTCCTCCTCTATACGTTTATCTTAAAATAATATAATTTATGCTGAAGCCGGTTTGGCTCAGTGGTAGAGCGTCGGTCTGCGGACTGAAAGGTCCCGGGTTCGATTCCGGTCAAGGGCATGTACATTGGTTGTGGGCACATCCCCGGTAGGGGGTTGTGCAGGAGGCGGCTGGTCGATGTTTCTCTCTCATCGACATTTCTAGCTCTCTATCTCTCTCCCTTCCTCTATGTAAAATATAAATAAAATATATTTTTTAAAAAATAATATAATTTATGAGAAAAGTGTTTTATTAATTGTTTTTATCACAGTTCTTTTAAAAGTGTATATACATCAGCCTGGCCAGTGTGACTCAGTGATTGAACATCAACCTGTGAACCAGGAGGTCATGGTTAGATTTCCCGTCAGGGCACATGCTCAGATCTCGGGCTTGATTTCCAATTAATGATTCTCTATCATTGCTGAAATCCATAAAAATATAGTTTTTAAAAAGTGCATACACATTCCATTTTCCTTCTATTTCTGTGGCCATAAAGCTCTAAAGCTGTGCTGCCTAATGCTATAGACACATGTGAGTATTTAACATTTTTAATTAAGAAAAATTTAAAATTCGGTTCCTCATTCATGCTAGCCACATTTCAAGTTCTTAATGGCCATGTGTGGCTTATGGACCATATTGACAGACAAATAGAAAAACATGCCCATCATTGCATAAAGTCCTATTTCACAGCGGGAGTTCATAGTGTGAAAAGACTTTCATCTGGAACTAGTTGTTATTACAATCAGTAGTAACACACAATTCATCAAAATAGCATAGATACTTCAGCACATTTATTGAACCATTTGATAAGAATATAATCCATAAAGTAACATTTTTTTGGAAATGACTTTCTGCATTATATAATCGGTTCCTTTTTTTATTATTATTTTATTACTTTCTCTAGGTTCAGCACCAAGTCTGCCTTTAATTTTCATTTTAAAAAATATGTACTAAGAAAACTTGCTCAAAATGAAGGGGGTTTATTGTAGTGATATTATCTGACTCTTTGAACAAAAGTCACACATGCTGACAAGGTTAGTAGTGATTTATCACCAGATAGTAAAAGTTCAGTAGTTTCTCCTGCACCTTTGCTAAAATGTTGAGATACCATCTGACTTGCAAAAGGATTTGTAATCCAATCCTTAGAGTAATTTACTTTCTTGACTAGAACCAAGAACTTGGAACTCTCTCTATGGAGTCCGGAGGTTTTTACAAAAAACAAGATGACAGACGGGGCCATGTCTTTCTTCTGAAAAACGCAGGAAAGGGCGTTTGTTAAAGAGGACGGGGGACAGCCCGCTCCGGTGAGGGTTCCAGGGAGATCGGTTTTAGGAAAGAGGACATCTGGCTGTGAGCATCTAGAAATTCATTTCTTTAGAATTTCTGCATCACAGCCCATTAGGCAGGGCTGGGCAAACTACGGGCCCCCGGACCAAATCTGGTGAGTAAAACTATTGAATTAAAAAAAAAAAAAAAAAGACTGTCCCCTTTTATGTAATGATGTTTACTTTGAATTTATATTAGTTCACACAAACACTCCATCCATGCTTTTGTTCCGGCCCTCCGGTCCAGTTTAAGAACTCATTGTGGCCCTCAAGTCAAAAAGTTTGCCCACCCCTGCTTTAGAGTGTCTCCATGGATCCTAGGAATGTGCTTATCCCAGTTTAAAGACTGCTGCTCAAAGAATTCCAAATGTTTCTCAATTCAGCTCTCACCTTTTTCTCTCTGGGCCACTACATATTTTTAATACAAATACAAATACATGAATTCTTTCAGCATATTTAAGGGCCTATCTCCCCCCACTTTCTTTCTTTTGTTCCAATGATTTATACCTAATGTATATATTTAAATAAGGTACACACATCGATAATATATAATAAGCATACATTTATCTATCTATAAATATAATATATAGTAAGAAAGCAAATACCTGTGAACCCACCACTCACCTTGGGAAGTAGAACAATATCAAAGGACCCTAGTTAGTTTCCCTCCTATCCTTCTAGGGACATGATCAGATTGTACTCCCACACTCCCTCGAAGTTACACATGGCCATGTGACTTGCTCTGGCCAATAGAATGGGGTAAGCGGAAGCAAAAAAGTGCCGCTCCTGGAAGGCCTTTAAGAACCAGTGCACGATTTGCCAGGTTCCCTCCCCTCTCATACCCACTAGAGACATACCGACTGCCGGAGGCCCTCTTAGCTTGCCCACAGCACACCTTTGCTGACTTTGAGCCATTGTGACTTCAGGGGTTGTTTGTTGCTCGAGCATCATTAGCGCACCATAGCTGAAACAAGTATCTCTGCCTCTTCATGTGCCCCTCAGCAATGTCCTCCTTCCCCTCTCCCCTAGGGACAACCACTATCCTTGCTCTTCTTTAAGGTTTGACCACACATTTCTACCCCTAAATAATATATTTAATGTGTTTTTTGAACTCTATAAATATGAAATCACATTTTATTATTTTTATAAACTCTTGTTTGTGAGATTCATTGATAACTGTGAGTACACCACAAGTTATCCGTTCTGCTAGTTATAAACGTTGAAGTTGGGTTTCCTTGGTTACAAATAAATACCAAGGTGGACGTGTTTGTACACATCTGTTGGGAAAAAAGCATGATGTCTTCTCTGGAGTAGCAGTTCCCAAAGTGTGGTCTGAGGACATCTGGGCGCCGCTGACACCCTCTCAGGGGACTCTGTGAAGCCAAAACTATTTTTTCAATAATACTAAGATGCTATTTGCCTCTCTCTCTCTCTCTCTCTCTCTCGTGAACCGTGGAGCTTTCCAGCAGGTACATAACATGCGATACCACAAGACACTGGTACAGAAGCAGCTATAAGAATCCTGCTGTCTCCTATGAAGTCAGATTTGCAAAACTATAAAATGATGCCACCCTTCCCACTAAGCTGTTTTGCTTTGGAACATACAGCTATATTTTATTTTCGTAAACATATTGTTTATGTTAGTATGTGTTGCTGCTTTTAAGTGAATTAATAATTTTTTGAATTCTTTGTGTTAAGTTCTACTGCGGTAAATAGAACTCAACTATGCAAAAGTTATTTGAAGTCCTCAATACTATTTCAGAGCAGAAAGGGGTCCTCTGGCTCTACTGGACTGAAAAGGAGCTTCCACGGAGAGAAAAAAAAAATGTTCCCCACTTTTCCCCCCTCCCTGTCTTGGAAAAAAAGAATCTAGAAGGCCTGTTCTTGCCTCAGAAACACGAAGAGGTAGAGTTTATTTTTACTTTCCGTCATCCAAAGCATTCCCAGGCAGAGACCACAAGTAGCTTCTACTATTCCTTCTCTGAAAGCGGACGCACGAGCACCTGGGAATCATTGCACTCACAGGAAGTAGGCCATGTGCAAGCAGCCTGGGGGAATAAAAACCGTCCTGGTTTTCAGAGACATGTTTACTTCAGAGCAGGGTTTGTAACCAAGAAAAATGCTTCTTCTGGGTTGTGTCCACTCCCTTGATGCCCTTGCCCCTCCTCCCTTCCCACAAATCTCCCACTTCCGTCACCAGTTGGCAGGAGCTTGCCGCGCCTCAGCCCCGGGAGGCCTGCCAGAGCCCTCCCACTTTCCCGGGAGGCTCTCTTCTGTTTCTAAGCGGAGTTGTTTAAAACCGGATGCCACGCGGAGCCCTGGCTCCTGGACCGCCGATCCCCCCCCCCTCTCTAAATCCCTGGCCCCATGGAGTAGCCCTTCCCCCTCACTGATCCCGAGCCAGACCGTGGAACCACAGCCAGCTTCCTCTGCTGGGTGGGTAGGCGCAGGCTTTGGGCCAATGCTGGGGAAGCTTCCAGAGGAAATGTCACTGGGCATTCAAGGAGACTCCCAGAAGACCGTTCAGCCACCCCTGACCTCAGCTCCTTCCATTACCTACACCCCCTGCCTCAACGGGTCCTTAGGCCAGAAGAGACCAGCTCCTCTAGTCATAGGCCCTCACTGAAACAAAGGCCAGATTTAAACCACCAGCTTACAGGGAGATAATCTCGCTGATAAAGCAACCCAAGGAGTGTCTGCAGCATCCATTCATTTCATTCTAATGCACTGCTCCTTGAGCAGAAGGTGTTCATTCATTCATACCTCCATCATTCATTCATACCTCCATCTATTCACTCATCTTCTATTCAACAAGGCCACTACCAGGTACCAGCTGCTGTTCATAGTACTGTGCCCTCGAGAATCCTATGTACCGATGGATGTTAGGAATTTAAAGAAGGACTAGGAAGTCATTCGAAATACGGTAATAAAGAGAGTAATTAAAAGGCTGCTCAGTTCCAGAAAATGACAGCAGCTCCTGGCCCGAGTGCGCCTCGGGCTCACTGGCCTGAAGCCCGGATCTGGCGACCGGGAAGGCCAGAAACACAGACAAGAACCCCGTGGCTGATGGGAGTGTGACTTTGGGAGTGTGGCTGTGGGAGTGTGGCTGGGGATTTCCCCCCAACACCTGTGTGGAAGGGGGTGAGCCATCGGAAGCTTCAGGGGGGTGGGCCAGGGGCCCAGCAGCAGTCGACCTCTCTGCTGAGGTCTTTGGAGCAGCCTGCGGTCAGGGGGCCTCCCTCAGGCTCAGGGAGGGGCCCTTGGCCTATACTTGCCTGGTGCTGCTATTCTGGTTTCTGCAGGATCTGTGACACTATTATACCCTCAGGCCACCGCTAATGACAGTGAGGGAGACCCAGAAAGAAACAGCCACTGCCTTCCTCAAGAGCTGAATTGATATCCATGTCTCTGCCAACCAAATTCCGTTTCCCACAGTGAACTAGTGGGAGGGAGGGGCGGGGGGGGGGGGGCGGGGAGGCAGGCAGCTTTTTCCCTACTGCTAGTTATTGTTCTTGGGCAATGCCTCCAACATTCTGCTTTCAGTTTCTCTGCTTCCAGCTTATCTGTCACATGGATAGCGATCTATAAATACACAGTTATTCATTCATTCAAAACCATGCACTGGGTAGCAACCCGGTGCCAGACCCTGTGCAGGGCACTGGGCATGAACTTTTAGGGAGAGGTACAGGTCCTGCCCTGAGGGCTGTGATGGGAAAGACAGGCATCACCTGGAACAGCACACACCTGAGAACTGCTCTCAGGAGGGACCAGTGTGCTGAGTGGTCCGGGAACAGACAGGACAGCACTTCTGACTTCACTGTGGGGCACCCTTGAAAGTTCATTGAGTGCTGGTTGCGCTGTGCTAGGTGCTGGGATCACAAAGGGCTTAGCTCAGAAGGGACATTAAACTCATTCAAGATGAATGAATAGAAGTTTCCAAGGCACGCACCTGGTGGAAGGGGAATGCGGGAGCTCTGTAGTCATGGTGAACAGCCTGTGCAAGGCTGAGAGGTGGGAAAGAGCAAGGTTCACGGCAGGGCCAGCCAGTGGTTCCCATGGTCTGAGCCTGGGGGAGGGGTGAGGAAGTGGCCTCATTGGAGGCAGCCGGGACAAAGGGTTGAGAGGTCAGAGGGTGTGGAGGCTGTGCCAAGGAGAGTTTGGCCTTTATCCTATAATAGGCAAGGAGCTATGGAAGGTTTTCATAGCTGGGTCTGACATAATTGGATTGAGACATAAACTCACACACAAACAAATATATATTTATATACTAACACATTATATATATATATATATATATATATATATATGTGTGTGTGTGTGTGTGTGTGTGTATATATATATATATATATATATATATATATATAACTTAAAATATCTAAATATTCTAAATATATACACACTTTAAACACACACATATATACATTTCACCCATATAAACCTAGGTAAGTCAGTTACTATGCTTTTCTTCCTCTATTCCATCCCCCACTAGCCAACAGAAGCCTGCACATTGCCCAAGAGAATTATGATTCTCTTCACAGAAATATAACAAGGAAAACACAATTAATATTCAGTAGGTTTTTTCTCTTTCTTCTAAATGGTGCTCTAGCAAATCAATAAGCAAGGTTCTTGAAAAGTGAATTTGGAAGCAAACGGAAGAGAGGAAGAGACTACAGATGAACCCCACACCTGGAGCACTGCCATGGTCATAGCACTTCACCATAAAGGGATGTTCCCAGACCTTTCAAAACACTCCGCACCCTCAGAGGAATAATCTCAGCCCTGTGATTCCCACAATCAACCCTGGACTCTGTCCCAGCATCAGAGCAGAGGTGATCCACTGTAAAGGCAATGAAGCTTTAAGATCCAGGACTCTCCTTGTACTGACTGCTCCATGGCTCTCGAAGGGCCCTAGCAATGGGTTCACATGGCCATATAGCTTTGTAAAATTAACAATATGTATGTGTGTATACAGTACATGTATGTAGTATGATATATGATATTATATAATATCTACAATAAAAGAGAAACATGCAAATTAACCATCACTCGGCTACACCCACAAGCCATGCCCACCAGCCAATCAGGAGCGATTATTCAAATTAACCCAACCAAGATGGTGGTTGGCCAGGGAGCTGGAACAAGCAGGAGGCTTGAGTTGCCCCTGGCAATGGAGAAAGCCAAGCTTCCTACCTGGCCTGGCCAGCCCTGGCCTCTGCTCAAGGCTACAAAGTTTCAATTAAAGAAGATAAATAAATCCTAGATATTTGCTTTCAGCCAGCCCTGGCCTCCGCTCAAGGAAGTGCTGGGGGGGAAAAGAAAAGAAAAAAAAAATGGAAGGGCTTGGACCTTAGGTTAATGGGGGTGTGGGGAGCTGATCAGGCCAGGATGGGGCAGCAAGGGCCTTTAGGGATAAGCAGACCAGCAGGGGGGCCAGTTGGAGGTGAGCAGGCTGTCAGTGGGGGCCAGTTGGAGGTGAGCAGGACATCAAGGGGAGGGAGTTTGGAGTGAGCAGGCCAGCAGGGGGGCAGTTTGGATTGAGCAGACTGGCACAGGGGGCAGATGGGGGTGATCTGGCTGGTGGGGGGGATATTTGGGGGTGAGCAGGCCAGCCGAAGGGGGCAGTTGGGGGCAAGCAGGCCGGCAGACAGAGTGGTTAGGGGCAATCAGGTAGGCAGAGCAGCTGGAGCCGGCAGTCCCAAATTGTGAGAGGGATATCCCACTGCCAGTTTAGGCCCAATCCCTGTAAACCATCAGTAGGACATCCTTTGAGGGGTCCCAGATTGGAGAGGGTGAAGGCTGGGCTAAGGGACATCCCCTACTCCCCACCCCTCGTGCACAAATTTCATGTACCGGCCCACTAGTATAATACATAATATGAGTGGATGTATTTATTATGTACAAGTCACTAAGTCTACCTGTAACATATATTATACAACATACATTATGTATAATAAAAAATATATAATAATAAAAGCATAATATGCTAATTAGACCGAATGACCTTTCGGATGACCACATCGTGACACCCCCTGGTGCAAGGTCAGCTAAGGCAGGTACAATTCAATTGGTCGGGGGCCTGGCAATTGCCCCATGATCACCCCACAGTGGGAGGCCCAGGCTACTGGCTGGTGGAGCAATCAATCAGGGGGGCTCCATGATCTTCCCCAAAGAGGGAGGCCCAGGCTACTAACTGGCATGCTATGGCGAGTGGACAGGGCCTCCCTCTGCAAGGGAAGCCTGGGTCCCGGGTGCCAGAGGGAAGCCGGTGCTGGCAGCTGGGGAAGGAAGGCCTACTCTTGCACAGATTTCATGCATCGGGTCTCTAGTACATATATAAATATAATGTATATACAGTTTACCCTTCAACAACATGGATTTGAACTGTGTGGATCCACTTATACACGGGATGTTTTTTCCTTTTTATTGAATTTATGGGGTTGACATTGGTTAACAAAATTATACAGGTTTCAGGTGCACAACACTTCATCTGTACACTGTATTGTGTGTTCACCACTCAAATCAAGTCTTCGTCCATCACCATTTATCCCCCTACAGCAGTGGTCGGCAAACTCATTAGTCAACCGAGACAAATATCAACAGCACAATGACTGAAATTTCTCTTGAGAGCCAAATTTTTTAAACTTAAACTTCTTCTAACGCCACTTCTTCAAAACAGACTCGCCCAGGCCGTGGTATTTTGTGGAAGATCCACACTCAAGGGGCCAAAGAGCTGCATGTGACTCATGAGCCGCAGTTTGCCAACCATGGCCCTATACCCTCCCCCACTGCCCCTCACCACACACTCTCTAATTGGATTATTTTTAATCAACAATTTGGAAAAACTCAACAGGCAAACCATATAGCCAAGAAATATTGAAAATTTAAGAAAAGTTAGGTATATCATGAATGCATAAAACATGGGTAGATATTAGTCTATTTTATCATTTACTCCTGTAAAATAGTCACAAATCAATTATAAAAAGTTAAAATTTATCAAAACATACAGACAAAAACACCTACAGGTCATACATGGCTCCACTTTCAGTCAAGAGAAATATATAAACCAAAGTGAAGATGCAGTATTAAATCAAAACTGCATGAAATTACCTGTAGCACATACTCTCCTACTGTAATACTCTCCTCGCCACCCCCTGTTGCTATTGCTGTGAGCTCAAGTGTTGTGAGTATCCACTTAAAATGTCATGTGAAGCTAATCATCTCCACGTGAGCCGTTTGTCTCTCCAGTAAGTTGCCTGTCATGGTAAAAAGTGATCTCTTGTGGTTCTCATGTATTTCTCATTGTGCTTAGTTTAATACCATAAGCCTCGAATCACACCACGAGACTCACACAAGGTGCCACTGGTTATGCTGGAAGGGCTCCCAAGAAGCAGAGAAAAGCCATGACATGACAAGGAAAAGTTGAATTGCTTGCTATGGACCAACGATTGAGGCCGGCAGGTGCAGTTGCCAGCCATGCCAAGGTCAGTAAATCCATGATAAGGGCCACTGCAAAAAAAGAAAAGGAAATTTGTGAAGCCATCGCTGCAGCCTCACCAGCAGGCATGACGATCTTGCACTTTTTTGCTAAATATACCTTTTTTTTCCCCCGAATATTGAAAATGCAGCTTTTATGTTGGTGCAGGATTCCCATAAGAAAGGTGTCTCTATAGACCCCAATAGGATTTGAGAAAAAGCAAAGTCATTGTATGACAAAGCAGCAGGAAGGCAAAGGATCAGAAGCTGGAGAATTTAATGCCAGCAAAGATGGTTGAATACTTTTAGAAAGAGGTTTTGCTATAAAAAATATCAAGATAAGCAGCTTCTGATGACCAAGAGGCAACAGACGAGTTCTCAGACACCATTAAAAAAAAAATCACTGTAGTACTAGCTGGTTTGGCTCAATAGATAGAGCATCAGCCTGCAGACTGAAGGGTCCCTGGTTCAATTCCAATCAAGGGCACATGCCCAGGTTGTGGGCTCATCCCCAGTGGGGGTGTGTAGGAGGTGGCCGATCAATTATTCTCTCTCTCCCTTCTTCTCTGACATCAATAAAAATATATTTTTTAAAAGGAAAAAGAAAATCATAAAAAATTGGATATCGTCCTGAACAAGCTTTTAATGCAGACAGAATTTTTCTATTCTGCGGGGGAAATGCCACAAAGGACATTAGTTAGTACAGAAGAGAAGCAAACACCAGGATTTAAGGCAGGAAGGGATAGGCTAACTCTACTGTTTTGCTCAAATGCAGTGGAGTTTATGATCAGAATGGCTCTCATCTCTATAAAGCTGCTAACTAACCTCTGAGCACAGAGGAGAAGAGATCAATACCAGCTGCCAGTCTTTTGGTTGTACAACAAGAAAGCCTGGACCTTGAGAGCCTTTTTTCTGGATTGTTCCACTGATGATTTATCCCAGAACTCAGGAAGTACCTTGCCAGTAAGAGACTGCCTTTAAAGTTCTTTGGATACTAGACAATGCCCCGGCAACCCAGAACCCCTTGAGTTCAACACCAAAGACATCAAAGTGGTCTACTTGCTCCCAAACACAATGTCTCTAATTCAGAGGATCATGGGGACCTTCAAGGCTAATTCCAGAGAGTACTCTATGGGGGCAAATGTCAAGACTACGAAGGAGAACCCCAATAGAGAGAACATCATGAGAGTGTGAAAGGATTACATCAGTATAGATGCCATCATTGTTATAGAAAAAAACTTATAAAAGCCAAAAGCCTGAAACAATAAATTCTTGCTGGAGGAAACTATATGCAGATGTCGTGTGTGACTTCACAGGATTAATGACCGAGGCAATCAAGGAAGCCATGAAAGGGATTGTGAATACGGGAGGGAGGGGGGAAATAAAAGTAGGAAGATGGATGGTTTCAAGATCTGGATCTTGGAGACATTCAAGAGCTAATAGACACCATGCCAGAGGAATGTATAGAAGACATCTTGATGGTGATGAGTGCTTCCAAACCAGCGCCAAACAATGAGGAGGAAGATCTCAAAGAAGCTGTGCCAGAAAACAAGCTCATGTTGAACAATCTGGCATAAGGGTTTCGGTCATTCAAGACTGCTTTCAACTTCTTTTATGACATGGGCCCTTCTATGATATCAGCACTGAAAATAAACCAATGGTGGAAGAATTGGAACCATTTAGAACCACTTTTAGAGTGGTGAAAAGAAAAAAAAAATCAGACAGAAACTATGATGTGGGTTTTTTTTTTGTAAAATTACACCAAGTGTGCCTGGCTCTCCTGCCTCCCTCTTCCCCTCCTCCATTTCTTTCACTTCTGCTACCCCCAAGAAAGCAAGACCAGCCCTCTCTTCCTCAGCTGACTCAATGTGAAGATGATGAGGATGGAGACCTTTATGACGATCCACTGCCACTGAATGAACAGTAAATAATATCCATGGTGTACATACCATTAGTGTCTGTTGCGTATGTGTGTGTCTTTGTGTAAAAACCTAATATCTATGGGCAAGAAATGTATGAGATGTGTTTGTGTCATCATCATCTTCATTGAGTAAAAATTCATCATGTATCATCATTTCATCATCATGTGTAAAACTTATAAAAGTGGGTAGCCTATCCTTATATAGGTATTAGGTGAGAGATATCTCTATATATAAAAGCTTAATATGCAAAGTGTCCCCTCGGGAGTTCGACTGACTGATAGTTCAATAGCTCCCTATGATGTGCACTGACCATCAGGGGGCAGTGTGGAACAAAGGAAGGCTCTGGCCAGCAGCCAGCAACCAGGGAAGGGAGGCCCTGGCCAGCAGTCACTAGGGACCCTACCTGTGCATGAATTTCGTGCACTGGGCCTCTAGTCCTATATAAACTGAACGGTGGAACAACCGGTCATTATGATGAGCACTGGCCACCAGGGGGCAGACCAGGTAGTTCAATGCAGGAGCTACCCCTGGTTGGGGGCAGCTCCTGTGTTGAGTGTCTGTGCCTTCTTCCCCTCCCCCCCAACCCTGCAAGAGGGAGGCAACTAGTGGCAGTGGTTGAGGGGTGGGGCTGGCCAGTGGGTGGCATCAGGCTGCTAGCCAAGGTGGGTGCCGGTGGGGGCCACCCAGTCACCCTGCCCACTGGTCACCCCACAAATGGCCCTGATCGCTGGCCAGACTAGGGACCCTACCCTCCACATTGGGAACAGTCCCTTAGATTTAAAAATTAAAATCTGGTAAGGCTACTCTGACACTGAAAAAACAGGATGATGCAGTGATGGCATGCAGGGACTCTGGCTTGCACATTTTGTGGTCAGCCCTGATTCTGACACTTGTAACTGTGTGACAAAGCCAATTACTTAATTTCTCTCTGCTTCAGTTTTTCCACCCATAAGATGGGAAAAATGGTGCTACTGCCTCAGATGGAGCGTGTTATGTACTACTTTTTATTATCAGGGCAAAATAATCTAGCTGCCCATACAACAGCAAGATGCCTACCTGTATGAAAAGTATGGTCACTGGTGCACGCAGCATCCCGGATTGTGAGAAGGATGTCCGTCTGCTGGTTTAAGCCCAACATCCCCTGAGGGGTCCCAGATTACAAGAGGATGCAGGCCGGGCTGAGGGACACTCCCACCCCATGCATGAATTTCGTGCACCAGGCCTCTAGCTTAATATAAAATGTGTTAGTTTTCCAACTTTGTTTTATAACTTTGCTTTTAAAGAATTGCATTACTATAAAGTATGCCTCTTTCTCATTATTGAAGGAACTGAATGTTAGACTACCATCACAGGCATGTGGTTTTCTAAAATTGTTTCCAATGTTGTATTATGAATATAACTGTAATATTGTATGCCATAGAAACTTTATAACAGTTCATTTATTAGCGTATAAGCTAGGCTACCTTGAAGCAATTCCACCAATTACAGTGTGCTACCATACAACTGTCATATTGCTGCTCCTTTATTGTCAGTATACCTGTAAAAATAAATATAATCTTTTTACATATTACCTTTTCATTTTTCATGTTTAGGATTGGTAATATACATAGCATCTATAGTGTTTCATATCATATAAGGCAATACTAATGTAAATACTGACAAATGATTCATTTTGTAACCAAGATGATGTAAACTTACAGTATCAATAAACAATGCAATACTGTAAAAGTATTTTCTCTTTTTATGATTTTCTTAATAACGTTTTCCTCTAACTTACTTTATTGCAATAATACAGTATATAATATGTATAACTTACAAATTATGTGTTAATTAATTCTTTATATTATTGGGAAGCTTCCGGTCACCAATAGGCTATTAGTTTGGGGGGAGTCAAAAGTTATACGCAGATTTTCGACTGTGCGGGTTGATACCCCTAACCCCCATGTTGTTTGAGGGCCAACTGTATTACTAACAGTTACAGTTTAAGATTACAGCCTCTTTCCACTTTCCCTCCTCCTCTATCATGCATCTCCCAGGTCAGGTAGCCCTGGAGTGGTTGTGGGCATTGGGGGATCTAGCTAAGGAGAATTCAAGTGGGGGATACATGTGATGTGGGCTTAAAGGGGACATTTGTAGCCATTTCCACGTGCAGGTCAATGATAGTCAACCACCCCAATGTAGGAATGCCTTCAACAGCCCATTCTGCCAGCTCACCCAGTGTCCTGACTGAAGGCACAGAGGGGTTGTCGTGCTATGAATGTGATCTGGGCTCCCAGCACCAGAACTAGTCAGGTGATGGAGAAAAATGCACACACACACCAGGAATAGAATTTTTTAAAGCCAAACGCTAATATAGGGGAAAATTCTCACAACCTTTACAGCTTTGGTATTGAAGAAGCTCCATTACAGTTTCCCCAGACTTGACTACAATTTTTAAAATGCATACATTACTAATAATGAGTTGTGACATAGAAAGAAACTTTGCTCAACTATCAAAAGCTTAGAAGGACGAATTTCAAACATATTAGAGGAATTACTGAATTATTGGCTTTCTGTTCTCTCCAAAGAAAGTGATAGTACAAAATTGTTATCACACGAAGAGAAAATCAGTGTATGCAGAGCAAAGCTATAGAGGGGGAAAAAGTAGTATAAAGGGGTGTCAGGAAACAAATTAATAAAAACAGTATGTTATTTTTCTGGATTCTGTATTTATGATATTTTTCATAAAATAGGTAGTTTGTGATTTCTTTTATCACTCTCAATAAATATTCACTTTTACATTTAATTTTAATGGCAATTTTATATTCTTTTTCTTAAACAAGACCCCTCAAAAGTGTGAGGCTCCACAAAACCAGGATCCACCTTGAAGGAGAGACCACTTGCTTGGGGCTCTTTTCCCCACCTGCCGCTCACACTCATGCCGCTCACATTCACGCCTCTCCTCCCTGCACCTCCAAAGAGATCTTCACAGAATCCCTAAGTGGCGAGAGAAATTTGTGTCACCGACAGCCTTTAAGTCATAATGTGGGTGCTGGTGCATTTCTTGGGTCCACCATTCATCTTATAGATGAGGAAACTGAGATCCAGAGAGGAAAGGCTGTTTTCACAAGATCATAAAGCAAGCTGGTGGCAGAACTTAAATACAGAGCCCCGACTCCTAGACCAGGGCTCTTTACCCAGATGCTTTTAGTTTGTTGTTATTCCAGCGGTTTGCAAACCAGTAAGTGCATCAACATTACCTGGTGGTTTGAAATGCAGATTTCAGGGCCCAATCCCCAGAGATGGTTTCATTACAGCTGGGTCTAGACATCGGTGTTTTTTAAAAGCCTCTCCAAGCAAAGCTAAGGCAGTGATGAATCAACCTAACTCACCCCAGCCTTCTTACTCCTCAAATCCTACAATCCCTCCTTCCACTTAGTCCCCCCCTCCCCTCCTCCCAATAAAACAGGGGGAGGGTGTGCCAGATACCAGCTCACTTCTTAGCCTCTTACCTTAGTCCCACCTCCCTCCAGATTATAAAGATAAATATCTAGTGAACCCTAAGCATTGTCTGGAGTCTAAACAGCAAATAGACTGTAGGTCACATACCAGGATTTAAAAAAAATAATAATTCTTGGTAGATTTCACACATGTTTATGTGTCCTCCATATGAAATGTAAAATTCGGGCCTGTCACATCCAGTTTCGTCATTGGCCATGGGGATAATCACAGGGCGAGCCGGCGAAGAGCTGGTGTGATTAATTTCTGACTCAGGCCTTTAATACCATCTTGATGCTAACTGCCGGTGATCTGATCTGTTGGCTCCAGAAGTCTGGGGCCTCGTGAGATTGACAACCAGAACAGGACACACGGACAAAGCGGGTGCCATTATGTAATGGCCCCTGAACTTCATAGGCCTCTAGTAGCCCAAATTAGGAGAGGACTGTCTTTACCGATCCCCCAGGTAAAGTGAGATAATGGATAGGAAACTCTAAAAAGCTTCAGAAATAATATGTGTTCCTACTCACTGTTTATTTGAGGTCCAGACCAGGAAGTCCTCAAAAGATGTTCTTGAGCCTCGAGTAATCAGTTGGTGCTCCCCTAAAGCACACAATCAGGGACCTGACTAATAACCTGGTCCCCAAAGAACTCCTCACGGCCCTCCTATTTATTTTAAATTTATTTTGTTTTTTTGTGAGATCTATGAGGCAGATTATTTTTTAAAAATATATTTTATTGATTTTTTACAGAGAGGAAGGGAGAGAGATAGAGAGCTGGAAACGTCGATGAGAGAGAAACATCGACCAGCTGCCTCCTGCACACCCCCTACCTGGGGATGCGCCCGCAACCAATGTACATGCCCTTGAGCGGAATCGTACCTGGGACCTTTCAGTCCGCAGACCGACGCTCTACCACTGAGCCAAACCGGCCTCGGCTATGAGGAAGATTATTAATGGCAATGCTCTTTGTTAGTAATAACTGAGCTTTCGAAAAACGGTTTCCTATGGTGTGCAGGTCCTCAGGCACAATTCTGTGTGGGGTTTCCCGAGACACGAGGGGCCTCCTGGAGTGGCTGGCTTCTTTTGTTACAAAAGTATTACCATCCTGAAAAACATGCCTGTGTTCTGTTCTGTGGCCTTTCTGCTTCTTCCATATTCATTTTCCCCCCAGAAAACTAAATTCAAAAGATGAGCTAAAAGCTACTTGTCTCTCTATGTAGACTTGGATTTAGTACTCCACGAAGAAATGTCACCCCTACCTTTGAAAACCTAACGGTCCTGCTTCCAGAGGTAATAGCTGCATGGCAGCTTGTCCAAGGAAATGCTTTTCTTCGTTTTAAGGGCAAGAATAAAGATCACTCAGATCTGTGCTTCTGTCTTGGCAGAGAGTTTCAGAGTCTGGGAACAAGAATCTATTGGATAAACATTCATAGGCTTAATTTCAGAATCTCAGATGACAGAGATTTTTCTCGCTGACTGCAAATGAGGACCCAAATGCTTAGCTAGTTTTGATATTTTAAGCTAGCACCCTTAAAACAATAATGAAGATCATCTCTTTTTAAAAAAATATTTTTTATTGATATTTCACAGAGAGGAAGGGAGAGGGATAGAGAGCTAGAAACGTCGATGAGAGAGAAACATCTACCAGCTGCCTCTTGCACACCCCCTACCGGGGATGTGCCTGCAGCCAAGGTACATGCCCTTGACCGGAATCGAACCTGGGACCTTTCAGTCCGAAGACCGACGCTCTACCACTGAGCCAAACCGGTTTTGGCGAAGATCATCTCTTGATCTGCCTTACACCAAAATGTGTTCTCAAACTGCCTCAACAAGTAAAAGTTGAAGTTTTATCATTGAGAAAATGGCCTAGTAAATTATCGGCAAACATTAGTTGATATGTGAAGAATTGTGCTAAGTACTCCGGTGCCAGAAAAACAAATGGGACATTTTCATCCAGAGGACCTTGCAGTCCAGTCACGGAGACAAAACAAGCACACTGACAAATACAAGTAGAATACGAGAAGTACCGCAAAAGAAGTACAAACAAAACTATAGGGTTTCAGACGCAGGAGATTACTTCTAGCTGAAGGGAGTCCACGGAGATCTTAAAGGAGGTGACATTTGAGCTGGGTCTTAAAGCATGTGCACAGTCTTGCTACTGGATCTGCCTTGTATTTCTCCAATTACTCAATGTCGTTTTCCTGCCAGGGTAGCTCATGGTTCTGACTTGTGTTCGTTTTCTGTGGCTGCCTAACACATCGCCGCTAATGTGGTGGCTTGAAACAATACATACTTAGTATCATCTCTCGGTTCCTATTGGTCTGGAGTAGCTGGGTTCTCAGCTCAGAGTCTCACAGATAAAATCAAGGTAGCAGCCAGCCCGTGTTCTCATCTGGAGTTCTTCCAAGTTCAAGTTCAGATTGCCGGAGAATTTTCTTGCAGTTGAAGAACTGAAGTTCCCATTGTCTTGATAACTGTTGTTTTTTTGGAGGGGTTGCTCTTGGCTCCTAGAAGCCACCCTCATATTGCAGCCACTTGGTCTTCTCTCAACATGTCAGTTTTCTTCTTCAAAAGCAGCAAGAGAATCTCTCCCCGGAGGGCAGACCTGAACCTTCTTTTAAAGACTCACCTGATTATTTCAGGCTCAGCAAGGGTAATCTCCCTTTGGATTAACTCAAAGTAATTGATTAGGGACCTTAACTACATTTGTAAAATCCCTTATCCTTTGCTATCTCGTGTCATCCAAACAGCCATCATGTTCCCAGGCCCCACACACATACTGGAGGAGAATTATCCAGGTGTGTACATCAGCTGGGGAAGAAATCTTGGGGTCCATCTTGAGGCCATTCTGAAAAACATTTTTGGAGTAAAATTGCAAGCTTTAGCACCCATGCGATAACAACCCTTACTACAAATTCTGTCCCTGACTATAAATTTAAATCAATAGGACTATAAGAGTGTATACATGTATTTATATTACTATAGTATAGTGCATAGAACACTACACACACACACACACACACACACACACACACACACACACACCTTTAGCTGCCATCAAGAGACAACACAGCCTCTACCCTCTCTCGCCCTCTCAGGTTTGGGAAAAAGGAATTTGGCTTCCAAATGCAAACCAAATTTCCTGTTGCCATGCCACGTCCCTGGCTCCCTCCAAAGCATATAATTCCAGCTGTTTGGCTGCATCTCAAGGGACACTGAAATAAGAAAGGCTTTCCACATGTGTTCTTGTTTATTTGGCTGAGCGTAGGAAGGAGGACTTCTGAAGGATGCAGAAATCCAGCATAGAGGGGGCAGTGTGAGAGGTTGCTCCGGAATAGCAAAAGTAAAAAGTGCATATACTATACGCACAACCCACATACACAACACATCACATTGCACACATACTAGCATGCCACACACAACACATTCACACTGCTCAAATACACCGCTACTACACACTATACATACCCACATCTACATACATGCTATACATACACCTTACATATGCACACACATACACTGACACACATATACAGCCATCTAAACTTCAGGAGGGGAACCTAGTGATAGGGTTGGATTTAAACCCTTTAATAATCTAAGTAAAAGTGCAAATTCTACATTTATAATATTTTGCAATCATTTACTACAACCTCTCCGCTTTATAGGCAAAGGGGCTGGGGATTCGCTGAAAGGAGGAACTGTGTTCTCACCCCCAGGCTGGAGCTGTTCCTCAGATCTCAGTGCTAGCAAAACCCTCACGGTGCCTCTCCTTGAGTTTTAGAAATATCTATGTTGGTAAAGACTTTGGCTCCAATATCCTTTCTCTCTCTCTCTCTCTCTCTCTCTCTCTCTCTCTCTCTCTCTCTCTCTCCCTTTCTCACTCTCTGTCTCTCTCTCTCTCCCTCTCTCACTCTCTCCCTCTCTCCTCCCTCACCCGTGCAACTGTTGTTTTGACTTAAGTAAAAAAATTTAAAGAAAGGAAGGAATCTGTTGCTTTTGCCCATCCCCATGCATACAACCCTTCTGCTGTAGCATACACAATCTCATCGTTTATTTTTCAATTTGAGCTCCAAATCCAAATCTCAAAACTCCAAGGATAAAGTTGCTGCGGAAGCTGCGGCTCAGAGCACAGTGAGAAAAGAGGCCGCCACAGAGCCTCCCTCTCTCTTCACCCAGGTGTCCCACTGCCCCACACTCAGAGGTCACCCTCGGCTCTGATCCTATGAGCACCGTCTGGGAGCCCCTCAACCCGTGACCCAGGAGGCCAGGCTTTCGCCGGATCCTCTACCCAGGGCTTCCTGGGACTCCTCAGTGAGGCAAACCCTTCAGTGCCACTGTGGACGGCTGCTGCCGGGAGCCACGTTGGTCACTTGTCATTCCATAAGCTGCCCCTCCAAGGCCACTTGAGTCTGGTTAGACAAGGCACCCCCCCCCCACCAAGTCAACTGACGGAACCTGGGAATCCTGTGAGAGGAAACCACTTTCCCCTCACCCTTGTCTCCCAGAGGCTCCGCCATGAAGCAGGCAGCTTAACCATAATCTAGAGACGCAGCTCTGTCCGCCGTGAGGGACTTCTGCACCTGTGACCAGGAAGGTTTTCCCCATGGCCCAGCCCCGACCACGTCCCTCTGCCGGGTCTTCCCTTCCACACCGCCCCCACCCGTCTTGGGGCCAAGCGACCTGGGCTGTTGTTGAAGGAGTCTGTCCTGGGTGGTAGACAGAGTTCCTCCAAGTTACCGGCCATAGGAAGGTGTCTTTTCCATTGTTGATGGGAGACCCTGCCAGGTGGCAGGTGTATCATCTGCAGGGGTTGTCATAAAATACCACAGACTGGGTGGCTTACACAACAGAAATTTATTTCCTCACAGCGCTAGAAGCTAGAGGCCCAAGATCAAGGTACTAGCAGGTTTGGTTTTTCCTGGAGCCTCTCTCCGTGGTCTGTGGGTGGCTGCGTTCTTGCTGTCTCCCCACGTGGTCCTGCATCTTCTCTCTCTCTTTTTTCTTTTGTCCGTCTTGATAGAAGTTTGCCAATTTTATCAAAGCTCTTTGTGGTGTTGATTTTCTTTATCGTCTTTCTGTTTCCAATATCGTTGATTTCTGCTGTTGCCTTTACTATTTTATGCCTTTTGCTTGCTTTACTCTTCCTTTTCTAGTTCTGGGGGACAGAGGGGTGTGTGCTTAATTAACTTGAGCCTTTTCCTCAGCAACCGGGAAGGGGTGCTGCAGGAGGAGGTAGGAGTCCAGGGTCCCCACATGGTCTTCACACAAGATCACATAGTCAGACAGTTGTGGAGTTGGAGCTCAGGCCAAAACCCAGGGTCTTAAGTACTCCATCATAATGCTATAAACTGTGATTATAACTTCATGCAAATATTTATATAAATAGCCAAAGACTGGGGAGTTATGGAGGCACAAGAATAGTAACTGTGTTAGAGGGAAATATAATGGCCCTTTTTGTTTAAAAAATTATTATAAAGTACTTCTGCCTCCAGGAAGATGAAGTAGACATACGTGTCTCTATCTCTCCCACTAGATACTACTAAAAACTCCGAATAAAACAGATATAAGAAAAATGAAATATAGAGATAAGAAGGCGGATAGACCAGGAACCTCCGAGCACGAGGGTCACGTGTTTAATCTTTCTGAGCCTCAATGTGCTAGTCTATAAAATGTAGATACTGATAGTATCTCATGAGGCTGTTGAGAGGCTTCAGTGAGACAATGCAGGTTAAATACTTGTCACAGGGCTTGACCTGTAGGAGGTGCCCAGTGTTGGGACACCACTGCTATTAGCTGTCACATGCAGTTGTGGCTCCAAACACTGGCTCTCAAGGCAAGGGACCCCGTGAGTTGTTTCATCATCCTCAAGAGTGTATTTCCATTTGGGTTGAGTTCGTTAGTGTCTGGGAGACGGTAGATGGTGAAGCTTCTTTCTGAAGCCCGTGCTGTCCAATTGCTCCAAATGACAGTCAGCTGGCTCCATCGGAATGCTTTGGAGTCCTTGTTACAAGTACAGATTTCCAAGACCCACCCAACCAACCGAATCAGAAAGTCTGGGGTAAACTTACTATAATCCCTGTCATTCTTAACATTCCTGGACTATTTCCCCGGTGCATATCCCTTTGACTTCTTACTGACTTCTGAGATTTGTAAATGCTTCTTCCTTACTTGCTTTTGAAATTCTGACACAATGCAATTTCCTTCAAGCAAGGGATAAACTCTTACCATCTAGATTCCTTAAAAAATAAAATAAAAAGATCAAGTAATGACATTAACATTCTGTTTTGCTTCTAGTTGAAGACTAGATTATGTAAATTAAATAGCTTTCTAATAATACTCAAAAGGTGAATTAAGAGAGACCTTAGATCCACATGCTTGAATCGATTTGTGAAGGCTCAGATAACCCAGCCACTCTAAAATAGCGTAATGCCAGAATATCTGTGCTGAATATTTTCCATTTGTTCTTCCAAATACACTCACCTCTCTTTTTATCCTGCTCTGGGTTCCAGAGGAGACTCACCTTTATGGATTACATTGATTGCCCTTCGACAGTTGGGCTCGGCCAATGGGAGGCACCCCAGGAAATCAGAGAAATCATCAATATTCATATCCTGTGCCTCCCTCCCAGGTAACTCCAGGTGGACTGTCTCTGCAGCTCTCTCAGGGAGCCCGCTCCTATAACTATTGCTCTGGGTTTTATTACCTGGGCCCTCTCTCTAGCACTTCAGTTCTAGAAACGGTACCATTATGGCTAGTCCTGGGTACTGTGCCATCCCTTGTGAGCTTCTCTTAACAGTGCCATGCCTTTGTAAATAGTCCCTTTACTAGACGCTCCTCACCATGTTCAAGACCAAGACCTTGACCAACAGACTATCCTACCCACTTCTTCATTTTCTTTCAACATTCCAAGGGCAACGACCTCCATAAGCTTTAACATTTTAAAAATAATTTTCAATTGCAGTTTACTTTTAGTATTACATACTTTGTATTGGTTTCAGGCATACAGCACTGTGGTTAGATAATCATATACTTTACAAAGTGTTTCCTCCTGATATTTCCGCCTGGCACCATACATAGGTATCACAATATTGTTGACTATATTCCCTACACTGTACTTTACATCCCCGTGACTATTCTGTAAGTACAAATTTGTTCTTTCTTAATCCCTTTACCTTTCACCCAGTCCCCCACCTTCCTCCCCTCTGGCGATCACCAGTTTGGTCTTTGTGTATATGAGTCTGTTTCAATTTTGTTTATTTTGTTCTTTAGATTCCATGGTATCACACTTCTCTGACTGACTTAATTCACTGAGAATAATACCCACTAGATCCATCCATGCTGTTGCAAATAGTAAGATTTCATTATTTTATGGCCAAGTAATATTCCATTGTAAATATGCACCACAGCTTTTTAATCCATTTGTCTATTCTGAGGCACTTGGATTGCTTCTATATCTTAGCTCTTGTAAATAATGTTGTGATAAACATAGGAGTGCATATATTCTTTTTAATTCCTGTTTTGGATTTCTTCAGATCAATACCCAGAAGTGGAATTACTGGGTCATAAAACAGTTACATTTTTAACTTTTTGAGGACCCACCATACCATTTGTCATAGTTAAGCCTTTAATTTTTAAAAGTGAACAACTGTGTCATCAACAAGTTTACCTTTACACTAATATCAACAGGACTTTTTTTTCCCCCCAGGAAGAGATTCAATCAATAAAGCAAACATATGGGAAAATAATCAATATTTAGTTCCATTTTTTATCAAAAGAATAATTAGGCCAGCCAGTGTGGCTCAGTGATTGAGCATCAACCTCTGAACCAGAAGTTCATGCCCGGGTTATGGGATTGACCCCCAGTGTGGGGAATATACAGGAGGCAGCCAATAATCATTCTCTCTCATCATTGATGTTTCTATTACTCTCCCTCTCCTTTCCTCTCTGAAATCAATAAAAATATGTTTTTAAAAGGACAAATTAAGAAGCAACAATAGACTTTTTTTTCTATAAGTCAGTTCCCACTATACTGGCAAAAATATAAAAAATAATGAGATTACTAGTTCGTGTGAGGACACAGAAAGTCTGGTACACTTTTAGTTAACAGATATATTTTTTAAATCATTCACTATTCATACCTTTTGACTCAATAATTCTGCTGCTGATCATTCAAGATGAAATAACTTATAAAAACTAAAGGACAATATTAATGTTTAAGTTAATTAGATCATCATTTTAAATAAACAAAAACCATATTAGAAACAACTTATATGTCCACTGATTTAAAAAATTGTTGAGTAAATAAAAAGAGAAGTAAGCAAATTAAGTAACAATGAGAGGAGATTCTTAGAATACAATGCTAAGTTCAAAGACTTTTGAAACTGTAGTTTCAAAATGAAACAATTAAAAGAATTGATTTTTAAGATAATAGAATTATGGTTAATTATATTTCTCACTTATTTTGCCTATACAACTAATTTTTAATGTAGTCAAAGGATACCTCACTAAGATAATAATCCTATATAATAAAAGGCTACTATGCAAATTGTCCCTTGACCAGGAGTTTGACCGGGGGTGGGGCTGGCAAGGGGTGGGGCTAGCCCACCAGCAGCCCCTCCCTTGGACCAGCCCCACCTCCGATGGCCTCCCACCCTGATCGGCAGTGGAACCAGCCTGCCAACTGCTCGAAGCTCCTTCCACCAGCAGGCCTGGCCCTATCAGCCCCAATCGGGGTGGGCCAGCTGGACCCCACACGTGCATGAATTGGTACACCAGGCCCCTAGTAAAATATAATGTAGTATAATATATATAACATTTTACGTGGTATTACATTAGGCACTTACCTATGGCATGGAGACAATGTAATCCTCATTTTATACATGAAGTGTCAGACATCATGGAAAACACCAACCTATTGACGCTGGCAGCCATAGCTTCTATATGGATGTGACCTCAAATTCAGGCAGCTAAACAAACGTCGGTGCTCTATGCACCTGCCTGAACGGCAACGTACATATATATCAGATATAACTTTGGGAGTTCCTTCTAGATATACAACATTTAACAAATTGCTTTCTCATGGATTGCCCAATATTCTTAAGATCTAGTTATTGAACATTGAAAGCCAACTCTCAGCATATGAGATATAAATCATAATGTGTTCTGAAAACTGCAGTTGTCATAAAAGCTGGTCAGGAAGAAGAATTGCTTTCTCCCAGGGACAAAAGCATTGATAGACAGAGTGATGAGTATTTTAGAGAATTACATTAATTCATGCCTTTGCACACAGCCTGAAGAGGGAAGGATTGTCTTCCTCAGCTTGCTGTTGCTAAAAGCACTATAGTTTTTTTAGTAGAACTATTTCCGAAAGAGTGCAGTGTGAGTTTACTATGTATTTAACAACCTGGGCAACTTCAGACTTGACTGTCCCAATAAGGCATACAAAAGAAACGTTAACAACAAATAAAAGTGGGGAAAAATGACTTGCCCTAGCCGGTTTTGCTCAGTGGATAGAGCATCGGCTTTCAGACTGAAGGGTACTGGGTTTAATTCCAGTCAAGAGCACATACCTCGCCCTAACCAGTTTGGCTCAGTGGATAGAGTGTCAGCCTGCGGACTCAGGGGTCCCATATTCGATTCTGGTAAAGACCATATACCTTGGTTTCGAGCACATCCCCAGTGGGGAGTGTGCAGGAGGTAACTGATCAATGTTTCTCTCTCATCAATGTTTCTAATTCTCTATCCCTCGCCCTTCCTCCCTGTAAAAAATCATTAAAATATATATTTAAAAAAAAAAAAAGAGCACATACCTCTATTGTGGGCTTGATCCCCGACCCTGGTCAGGGTGTGTGCAGGAGGCAACCAATGGATGCGTCTCTCTCACATCGATATTTTTCTCTCTGTCTGTCTCTCCCCATCCCTTCTACTCTCTAAGTCAATGGAGCCCAGCCAGTGTGGTCCAGCAATTGGATGTCAACCCAGGAACCAAGAGGTCACCAGTTTGATTCTCAGTTAGGGCAGGCTGGATCCCCAGTGGGGGCACGCAGGAGGCAGCCTACTGATGTGTCTGTCTCTCATAGATGTTTCTGTCTCTCTATCCCTCTCCCTTCTTCTCTCTCTAAAATCAATTAAAAAACATATTTTTAAAAAAGTCAATTTTTCCCAGCTGGCATGGCTCAGTGGTTGAGCATCAACCCTATGAACCAGGAGGTCACAGTTCAATTCCCAAAACATAAGCCCAGGTTGCTGGCTCGATCCCTAGTGTGGGGTGTGCAGGAGGCAGCCAATCAATGATTCTCCCTCATCATTGATGTTTCTCTCTCTTTCTCCCTCTCCCTTCTCTGAAATCAATAAAAATATGTATATATTTTAAAAGTCAATGGGGAAATATCCTTGGGTGAGGATTAACAACAACACAAAGAATGATTTAATCCTTCCTGTAAAGGTATAAGAGAAATAATCGTTAAAGATACAATCATTTTCCAAAAAGCTTTATTGCACTTTCATGTAAGGCTTTCTAGAGCTTTCCGCTCGTGGGGTGTGATGGCAAAGCCAAGAGAACTGAGCTGGCATCCTTCCCCTGTGACTCAGGCCCGGCCGCTCTTTTCAACAGCTCTTGTTAATCTTGTTAAATCGTAAGTGCCTCTTGGTTTTATGAGCTGGGCTCGGCTTTCCCTTCCAGCCCTCGCTGACCTTGCTTGTCTTTGTGTGGCTTGAATGTCATCTCATGGAAGAAGTGTGCAGTTAATTCCAGGACACCAGCGGGCTGGAGTATGTGTGTGGCCGCATCACAGGGGGGGAAACACAGGAACCAGGGCTCATCTCAAGTGCCCGTCGAATGCATTTTAGATCTGTGACCAAACACCTTTTAGAGATGGAATTTGGGTGACTTGGTGTTGCCTTTTTGTCCTTGCTATTTAGAAGGGGGAAGCAAGTTTGTCTCAGGGCTGGTTCTGCTATGTGGAGATGCATCACGCGTGGGAATAGGAAAATGAGCCACGCTGGACAGAAACCTAGCAGTATCCGTAACACTATTTGATGTGCATATCCTATCATCCAGGAATTTCACCTCTAAGTACTCAAATGCTTGGTTCTCACAAGAATGTGTCCTGATATTTCTGTTGCTCATAGCATGCTATGAATAATATACTTTTTTGATGCTGAATCCAGCTCTAGAAGAGATAAGTGTCCTAGAAGCTGAAGTGAATTCCAAAGGCAGTGTCTAAGGATTGAATATAGGCACTTTAAAAGTCTTGAAACGACCCACCTTTTTATCGAAATAAGGCTTATTTTCACTGGGTCCCATGCACTACGACCAGCTGGAAAAACGACTGCAGAAAGACAGGTCAGAATTGGCAAAGGGTCAACAGGGTGCCTGAAGGAATCCAAGGTGTCTCCCCTCCCCTCTGCCATTGCTCCAGTCCCTACCCCTGGGCAGTGCCTTCTGCACTTACTGCTGCTTCTGCCTTCATAAGCCTGTCATGTTTGGGAAAAGATTCTTCAATAGAGTCCTAGAGTTCCGGGAAAAAAATGTCTCCCACCCCAAATACAAAAACCACTTACTCCAGGAAACATCTATGTTTCATTGAACACATGCTCATTTTCAAGAGGATGGCATTAGTGACATTCTGTGTCCCAGGCACACGAATGTCTCTTCTCATTCTCCCCATTTTGGTTCAGTGTCATAAATGAGTTTGAGTAGTTTCTCTAAGCAAGATCTGTGTGTGGCATCATGAGTTCTCTTGTAGTTGTAAATTAGATTTTAACATCTTCATATTTTCTTTGTGAATTAGGGAATTGTGATTCTGTGGGTTTATAGGGCAAGATGGCTTTATGTGGTATGGAGAGGGACAAATTGTGTTGAAGTATCCATAAGAGAATGTAATGGAATATGTGACAAGGGACAGGACCTGTTAACATAAGGGTCAGTGACAGTGACATAATCAGTTCAGTAGCAAGAATGACCTTTATTCAGATCCCAAGTAGAATCCTTTAATCCTTCTGGCTCACAGGACACATTTGCTCCGCTGGGAAGTTTACATGTCATGTTGCTGAATTTTATCCCTGCTGACTATTTTTGCAGAGAGCACTTCCTACCAAGATTTTCTACCAGCCTTTTGGACCATATTTTCATATACAATAAGGGTAGTGAGGGATTGAAACAGAATTTGTCAGTTGGACTCGAAGAGGGGATTTCCCCAAACTGCAGAGAGAGAATGTGAAACCAGTTCATCCCACTGGAGCTAAAGATCTTAAAGATAATGACTTCTATTGCATGAACTCTTCTAGACTACAATGGCATTGCAAAATAGGAGGAAATGTGTATTCTGAATCATCCAAAATAAAACTTGCCATCCTTGGATTTCCTCCTTACCTAAGCCTGATCTTTAGAAACAAGAAGTCGAATTCCATAATATAGGAAGTGGTTTTAAGATATCTTTAAAGATATAGTTCCAGAAATGGTGATGACAAAATGTTCTGCTGTGGAAACCAGTTTGGCTCAGTGGATAGAGCATCGGCCTGCAGACTGAAAGGTCCCAGGTTCAATTCTGGTCAAGGGCATGTACCTTGGTTGCGGGCACATCCTCAATGGGATGTACAGGAGGCAGCTGATGGATGATTCTCTCTCATCGATGTTTCTGGCTCTCTATCCCTCTCTCTTCCTCTCTATAAAAAAATCAAATATATATATATATATATATATATATATATATATATATATATATATATTTAAATGTTCTGCTCTCTGTTTTCTCCCCTCCCCACTTCTGTCCAAGTCCATGTATCCACCCAACCACCTCTGAGGAGAAGCCTGGGCTCCTGCCTTTTACTCCTCTTGTGCCCTCTAGTTCCGGGCAGTGTTGTGCCGTATTAGAGACCCTCGAAAGAGTGTCCAGGGCCTACCCTGCTCACACCTGCTGAACCCTCTTCTCCCTCCTTTACCTTCTTTCCATGGTGCCACCTGCTTTCCCCTTGGGCCCCTTTATCTCACTCCTGTGACAGGCAGAGCACAGAACGGGTTGGCCTTGTCCTACATTTGATAGCCTTTCTTCCACCTACTAGCTCCTTGCCCTGAACTTCGAAGGAAGGAGCCCTTCTTTCTTCATAGGCAGGGATTCAAGCCTAGTCATTGCCCCTCAGCAGCTACTCCAGATCCTAAAATGTTTACAGGCAGGATTAATATGAATCCAACACAACATGAGGCATGCACACACACCACACACACACACATACACACACATGCATGTACCAAATAAAAAACTAAAACACTCTTGTGAAAAGCACTTTACAATGTCAAAGTGCAATGCCAATATTGTTTTGTTATTATTATCAGGATATCCTCAACCCTCCCTATGAAGTAACAGCTAACACAGCATTGCTGCCTAGTGAAGAGCTCTCATTCTGGAGCCACACTGCCTGGGTCAAATCTCAGCTCTGCTGTGACCTAGTATTAGCAAATTACCCAACTTCTCTACGCCAGTTTCCTAATCTGTCAAATGGACTCTAAAGGGACCTGCCTCATAAGGTTGTCATGAGGGTTGGATGAGTTAACTATTTGTGTAGACACCGAGGTGCACTGCCCTGACTCCCCTTCAAGGGAGAGCTTGCTACCTGAAGCCAAGCCCTTCCTGGGGAAGTGCAGGCGTAGTGACTGAGCAAGGTGGGTGTGCAAAGGCGAGCGATCCGGCCTGGTGCAGATCCCCCTGACAGGCAGCGTTCCCCTCAAGCTTCCACCCAGGCCCGCAGAGACTTTGTTGAGCCTGCATCGCCACGGTTGGCCTTCTCACTGCTTTCTCTCTCTTCTCTTCAAAGGTGGCAGTCCCTACTACGTACCCCAAGCTCTGCCCCAACTACTGCTTCCGGAGACCTTACCCTGCGAAGGCACTGGCAACTATTCCGAGAAGTACCCGGAACACAGTGAACATTACGTCGATCTCATGAAATAAGGATAAATAGGTACTCTAGAAAGACAGCTCCTTCATTGCTCAGCGCACTTAGAGAAGATGTTGTAGCTAAGGTTCCACATTAGGTCACTGAGTCTACTTCTTGGGATGGGGAAGCAGTAATACCACCAATACAGCCACTGTATTGCCATGCTGTATTGGTGGCAATACAGTGGCTGTATTGGTGGTTTTACTGTTTGGGCTTTCCCCCTCACTTTTGTCTTTTCTGTGCTTGATCTTACCAATTCAACTTCTCATCACTTACAAGGGCGTTTGCTAACATTTTAAATTTAGTGTCAACAACTTTGGCTAACGTCTAACGTGACCTTACATAGAACCCCAATGGCATCTAGAATCCAGACCTCCCGGTCTTCCCATGTCAACCCAAGGAGGACTGACTGGTCTCAGGCTGTCGCGGGAGGAAAACGAGTGGACTCTGGCCTTGGCACCCTGGAGTCCTCAACAGCTCCTCGCCTGCAGGTCTGTGGCTGAGCATTATTCATCAACCCGTTCATTCAGTCAATAAATCTTCACTTCCCACAGCCACAAAGAAGAAAGACAGGCTCCTGCTCTCGAGGCTCTGACCCTCCGGCGTGGAAAGGCCACACTGGGCAATAAACGAGACAATTAGCGATGAGGTAAATACTGTGGAGAAGAAGGCTACACAGTAAAGAGCCCTGGCGAGGGCCTCTATTAAGGAAGGCCTCTCCCAAGACATTTGATTTAAGAAATTAAGGGTGAGAAACCAGAAAAGTGCCTGGGGACGCAAGTTTCAGGTATGTAGGACAGCAGATGACATGAGTGTTGGAAGAACACCAGGGAGGCCAGTCTGGGCTGGACAGCAGTAAGCCAGGGAGAATGTGGTACCCAGGTGAAGGTGGAGAGATGGAGCCGGATCCTGGGGGGCCTTAAAAGCCATGGAACACATTAGGATTTCATTCTAACTACTACCATGAGAACCACCAAATGATCGTAAGGAGGGTCGACATTACACAACTCATGCTCTTAAGACGATCACACTGACTCAACACGCGCTCAACACTGAAGAAGGGAACTGAATTACAGTCCGCCAAAAGATGTGGGTGCTCGCAGATTCCTGGGGGATGCACTACGTCACCGTTGTGTAGAAATGTCTAAGGGCTTTTGGGCCAACCTGTGGCTGGTTTATGGGTTGCTCTCAGGGCACTAAGAATAAACAACACTGTGCGTTGATTAAAATCATCTCTAGACCCGAAACAAAACCAAAAAAACCATTCTGCCCAGTCTCAGAAATTGTACCCGTACTCTCATCTCACTAAGCTCCATTCCTTCTTATTTCTATTTATAGCTGATCGCCCGGCATTGGCTAATCTGTATAAATCTTCTAAGCCAGCCCTTCGTCGTAGCTTCTGTAGAGTAATTGTCAGCTGTATCACTTTGGCTTGCAGTGGGATGGTACTCATTTTTTTGGCCTCTCCTGGGTGTGGCATCAGTCTGTCAATGGTCGCCTCAACAAAGGCAGGAAGTCCTGCCAAAGACCCATATGCAAATGGGACATGTTTGTTTTTAATTTTCCCTTTCAGACTGAGAACTGACTTACCAAAGACAAGCTGTGGAGGAGAGTGCAGAGCTAAGGGAAGGAGAAGGGAGGAGTCTGAAGGGCCAGGAATGAGGGGGGCCAGCCTGCCCCGGGGGAAAGAGGGGATTGCCAGGGAGAAAGGAGCTATTTGGTCTCAGTAAGTGCCGTTGGACTGGTGTGTAAGTTGGGCAGAATGGGCCAGGAATCCAGTTACGTGTGGGAAGATTTCAAACTGGTGTCAAGGAGAGCAACTGTCAGCAGAGAACTCTTTAAAGGACAGATAGTTCATACCTGTATCTCTGCCTCAGTCATCTCAAAGGAAGAAAGGAAGGAAGGAAGGAAGGAAGGAAGGAAGGAAGGAAGGAAGGAAGGAAGGAAGGAAGAAAGAAAGAAAGAAAGAAAGAAAGAAAGAAAGAAAGAGTTAAGAGTTTCTTCTCTTGATGGAGTTTTCCCTGACATTAAATCGATGGGGTCAAAAACAAGCACCGACAGCTAATTTGCTTCCTCTCCCCAAGTTACTTTTGTTTATTCCTGGGAATTAAAATGAGGATTGCTTTTCCCTCCCTTCCTACTCTACCCCACCTTCACACACACACACACACACACACACACACACACACACACACACCAGGCAATCTGGAGAAGTCGCGCCCAGCCAAACCCTCCTGAATTTATAGAATTTCAACTCGTTGGTGGGTTGGGAAGCAGGGGCGAGCCAAGCAGGGCCAAGTTGTGAATGAATGAGATGTAACGACGCTAATTAATAGAGACTGCCAATGTGAACTTCTTCTGCGACCTAAAACATTTCTTTAACTTAATCCTTCTCTGTTAGATAATTTAATCATTTGAACAATTCAGGCCTCAAGTCAATGCGTACCGGATAAAACTAAATTTAGATAAGAAAACATGTGATCTGATTGGAGGTGGAATGGAACCAGCCTCTGTACTCAGAACATGTCATTTTTATGTTCTGGACTATGTGGCTATGTTGGTGGGGCAGCTCTTACACCCATTCTGAATGTTGTCAGATGGAAGAGGCAGCATGCAGGGAGGAATGTATAATATGAGAAGGGTAGCGATACCCCTAAAAAAAACTCCTGTCTTAATGGAGAGCAAGTACTTTAAGTTCAAGTGTGTGCATGGCTGTTGCTGATTTTTAAGAAAGTAAATAAATAAATGAACTCTGTCTTCTCTGAATCACGTTGGTTAGTCCCATATGAATGCCAACTTAAATTCCCAGGTCTCTCCTGGCTGGTGGTTCGTGCAGAAACTGTGCGGTGCTAATCCCTGCTCTGTGTCATTCACCTTTGAGTCACCCAAACGCGGCATTTCTAAAAATCAAATTACCTCCTGGCAGCATGCCTCCTGCGTTTTCCTCCACATCACTCAGGATTTCCAAATGACTGCTAGATCTGAAACTTGGTCTCCTTCCAACCGGCAAGTTTCCGTGACACTAGAAAACTAAGAAATCCTTGATGCCACTTGACAACAAGAAAATAAAATCACAGAGACAATAAAAGTGATAAAAAAAAAAAAAAAGGAGGGCTACAAAGCAGCAGCAAATGAAAACAGAAACTGTGAGGGATAGTGAGGAAAGTGAAATTAGGCCAGGGGCACCGCCACCCAGGCCAGCCCCAGCCTTTCAGGTGAAGGGCTGGTGGGAAAACAGACCTGCCTGTTAGAACTGCCTGCAGATGAGAGAAGGCATGTGGAAGAATGCCCTTGGCTCTCGTTAGACCAGCGGCTCTCAACCTTCCCAATGCCTCGACCCTTTCATACAGTTCCTCACGTTGTGGTGACCCCCAACCATAACATTATTTTCGTTGCTACCTCATAACTGTAATTTGGCTACTGTTAGGAATTGTAATGTACATATCTGTGTTTCCCGACGGTCTGAGGCTCCACAGCAGTTGCGACCCACGGGTTGAGAACCGCTAGCAGGGTCGCCTAAGACCATCGGAAAACACAGATAATTACATCACGATTCCTAACAGGAGCAAACTTACAGGTATGACGTAGCAGCGAAAATAATGTTATGGGTGGGGGGGTCACCACATCGTGAGGAGCTGCATGAAAGGGTCTCGGCATTAGGAAGGTTGAGAACCCCTGCAGTAGGTGAACAAAGCCCTTCTGAAAGAATCTTAAAGTATCTTTCAACCACGTCGCCGGTTCTGAAAGCTGGAAGCAGGGTCCCTTCTGCTTCCCCATCATGCAGGGCTCTCGTCACCTCTCACAGGAGCGTGCCCTCTCGGGAGGAGGTGCTCTGCCAGGCTGCCTCAGTCAGGCCGCAGGGCCCACGGGCGGTCCCTGGGGCAGGCAGGGAGCAGCGCCTACCTTTGAGGCCTGGGCTCCTCCTGAGAAGGGCCCCTTACTCGTCAGTGCGGAGGCTTCCTGAAACCCACCCTGCCTGGGCTAAGTCATGAAAACACATGCAGGAGGCTGGTTCTAGTTTCCTTTATAAATAAACGGGAAATAATGAAACGGTAGGGACGTGGCACTGGCTGCCAAGTTTTACGGCTGCCCCCTCATTACTTCGCTACAACACACATTTGTGTGTGTGTCCAACATAATTATTCGATAACCGCCACTACAGTTCCTGAAACAATTACGGGCTTTAATCGTGAACGGGAAGACCGAAGAAGAAGAGGGAAAAAAAATCGCTTGATAAACGTTCGCCCTCCTACCTCACCAGAGTGCTGAGTGTGTATATTTTGCTGCCTACATGGATGTTTATCATGAGCAGAGACGGGCCTGACAGAAACGATTACGGGAAGGGGAAAGCCTATAAAACCGCAGCGCCCTGTTCGTCAGCGTGTGCTGCAACCTCCCTGCGGGGCCTGGGGCGGGGAGGGGCTCAGACCACAGGGTACACAGGAGGTAAATGTTCGGGATGCTTTAATGTTACTGCACTCATGGGTGTGGAGAGAACATTATGTTTCTGCCAAAAATAAGCACGGCAATGTTGTGGACCAGAACGCGGCACCCACGCAAATGTCTCGGTATTACAGAGACATGACATGCACGGGGGTCCTCCTCCATTTGGGGGGGCTCTCTGCAGGAGGTTTGCGGAGTGCTCCTGCAGTGTCAGGAAACAAGGAGAAGCCAAATAAAAAGGAAGGTGTGTCTGATGTGCAGGTTTCTACTGTAGGTTAGAATACTAGTAGATGAACGTCATCCTATCTAATAAAAGAGTGATATGCAAATTGACCTTCACTCCAACACACAAGATGGCTGCCCCCAGGTGGACAAAGATGGCTGCCCCTATGTAAGACACAAGATGGCCATTACAAAATGGCCAGCAGCAGAGGGAAGTTGTGGAGGGGGGTTGGAGGGAGAGACCAGGCTTGCAGGAGAGGGCAGTTAGGGGTGACCAGGGCTGCAGGAGAGGGCAGTTAAGCATCAGTCAGGCTGTCAGGGGAGTGGTTAGGGGGTGATTAGGCTGGCAGGCAGAAGCAATTAGGAGCAATCAGGAAGGCAAGCAGGCAAGCAGTTGGGAACCAGCAGTCCTGGATTGTGAGAGGGATGTCCGACTGCTTGTTTAGGCCCGGTCCAGGCAGTCGGACATCCCTTGAGGGGTCCCAGATTGGAGAGGGTGCAGGCTGGGACACACACCCATGTGCATGAATTTCGTGCACCGGGCCTCTAGTATCTCATATAAATGTGAATAATAGGCATTTTAAAGCAACTTCTAGATAATTGGTTCTTTGCCCTCCCCCCAACATTTATTAGTGTCTGAGGACTTTTGTTGTTGTTGTCACACTGGGAAGGGGGGTACTACTGGCATCTACCGCTCAGTATCCTATGATGTACAGGGCAGCCGCCCACAACAAAGACTTCCCCAGCCTGCAGTGTCAATAGTGCTGAGGCTGAGAGCCCCAGCCCTAGCCAGTGTGTATCTATACACAGAGGTAGAAAGCAGGTGGTCTGAAGGTCAAAGTCAGGCCTAGGGGCTCAGGGCCCCGTGGAAGCCTAAGAGCACAGTGACAGGACAAGGGAAGGAGGCCCAAGTCTGCCCGGACCAGGGCAGGAGACACAACGCAGTCTCTGGGGACGGGGTTCAGCGGGTTGCCAGGTCAAGAAAGGAGCCGGTTTAGAATTCAGGCGATGAGCTACCATGAGGTCTTCCAAGACCTGCTTCTCTGGGAGCGTGGGAGACGCTGGTACGCATGTGGTCACGGATACCTGTCTCCCCCAGAAAGATGCCCGCAGCCTTCATCCTCCAAATGGGAGTCATCCTCCCCACCTCCTCCAGCCCCCACCCCTCACTCCGGTGCTCGGGCTACAGGTGCGAAGCCTTTCTTATCTTACCCACCACCACATGCTGCCGTAGTCCCCGGAGTGGGTTGTAAGTTCCTCCAGGACAACGCCAGGTATCCCCACATATCTTTCTGGTCCACGGTATCATAACACATAGCAATACATAGAATGGCTGCTGCATTGATGTCGGTGCTGTGTTCTCCTCCCAACATAAGACATTCTGTATGAAAACATTTGAATAAAACATATCAAATAGGAAGGAAAAGGGAAGTGATCTCCTCTTTTCATCTGGGAAGGTCGTTTGGCAGTCTATCTTGAAAAACCTGTTCATGCTTTCGTTTTAGTGCTAATCTCATCTATTCGACTGCATTTCTGCCGTGCACCCCCCCCACACACACACACACTTGTTCAGCTTTTTTAGAAGTTTCCAGTAGTAATGCAGTCCATTTCATCAAAAAGTCAATCTCGGTGAATGCTTTTTAGAGACAAACGCCTATCATCGAAGCACAGAGTTTGTCTAGCCTTCGCTATATAACTAAAAATAAAAATAAAAAGTTTTTAAGTTCTATAACTCATTAGTCTGCTAATGATTTTACCCTGTGAGGGGTAGTTTGATTCTGTTCAGCTTTAATTGTAACAAAATATCCATGCAAGCTTCCTTTCTGCTCTCCACATTCAAGGTGAGCCATTCTATAGACTGAGAAGGAACGGAGCACTTTTGGGATAAAAGGCCATTTTCCACATTAAAACGTTGCCATTGGGGGCAGGTTCAGCCCTCTCCTGTTCTTTACATCCCCAAAACGTAAGAAAACTCACCTGAAGCCATCCACGTACCTATTGGCAACTCCATTTTACCGAAGAAATAAAAGGGTTACTCTTCACCCCCACAAAACCACTTATCAAAAGTTTGAGCCCAGGATTAATTTCACTCAGCAGCACCCACTGTCACCCGTTGAAACGTAGGTGCTGCTTGCACAACATTCCAGACACCGGAATTTTGTAAGAGCCGAGAAGGCGTAATGAATGAGCCCAACTCCCTAATTCTGTGGTGAGGACACGGAGGCTCAGAAGTGGACAGGAACTCTCAGCGCGACCTCAGGACACCAGCTAGGACTGGCCAAGGGCCCGAGGCTTCTCACATCTCCACCACGTCCCGGGTCAAAGCCGGCACATCGTGTCTCACCGGGGCCGATGCAGGAGCCTTCTGAGGCCTGCTTCTGCCCCGCCTCCCGCACGCCGCCCTCCCCACAAAGACCAGCCGATCCACGCAGCAGCCAAGAGCGATGCATCTTCGCCAGATGGCAAACGACGTCTCTCCTTCGCCGAGAAACCTCCAATGCCTGCCCAGCTCTCCCGAGGAAAAGCCATCTTCACGTGGTCTACGTGGCCTAGGCCACTTCTAACTACTTATCTCGGTAGTCGCTGCACCCCAGCTGCACCCGGATGCCTCCGCCTGGGGACTTTGCCCTTGTATTTCCCTATGCCTGCAACTGCTTCTTCCAGACATCCAAAGGACTCCCTCCCCACCATCAGGAATCTCCTCAA